>JASCZW010006286.1:0-101938 GCA_034211315.2 Aedes japonicus | reverse complement strand
TTTTGCAGCGTCCGGATGCATGCGTTTTGATGGACGAGAGACCTCATGTGAAGCGAGGACTCCAAAAACCCAGCAGGTCCACAATGCTTACTGCCGTCGTTGGGGAGGATGTGAGCGATGCGGACAGGTTGGATTCAAGTGAGAAATTCGGTCGAAAGGTACTTGGTATGGCAAGCAATATGTTCCTATGGTTTGAAGTCAACCATTTTTACACTACCGGAACTATAAATCAAAAATCTATCCATCTGAGTGTTCCAGAAGAGATTGTTGCCTTTATATTAGAAGCATAGTACACCTTCACCGTTTTGGCCTGGATTCAGCGTCTGCTCACTATGCCAAAACCACTCTCAATTGGCTTGCGGAAAAGGGTATAGATTTCCTTGAGAAAAATATCAATCCACCAAATTGCCTTCAGCTTCGACCCATCGAACGTTACTGGGCAATCGTGAAGAGGGTCTTCAAGAAGACTGATAAGGCAGCTGGGAACATGCAGGAGTTCAAAAAATTTCGGCTCAAGCGTCCAAAAAATGCGGATGCAACACTTGTCCGGAACTTGATGAAGAGCATTCGATCCAAAGTTCGAAAATTCGTGAAGGAATAACCTAAATTTCATCCGGTCTTCATTATGTTCAAGTTTTACCTCGTACAATAAAGGATCAATTTTTTGTATTAATAAAATATCGGTTTTTAACATAATTTGAAAGGAAGTTTGTGGATAGCTTATTTTCGATACACTCCTTAGATGTTCCAATTTATCCAGCAATGTTTAATGGTTCACTCGATCAAATGTCGCTTCAAGATCAGTGTATGCCGTGTCAACTTGACTGCAATTTTCCATACGTCGAAGCGCAGTGTGAAGTAGAATTCTGTCAAATTTGTCGAGGGTAGATCTTCTGAGAACGAATCCGTGTTGATCAGGTATATATATATATATATATATATGATTCGGGTACAGAAAACGAAATTGGAAAATCAACCAAGCCCAAGAAATTAATAGGGAATCTTCAAGTGCATGATGAAGCTGCAAAAAGTGTACATCGGCTGGAATCGTCTTGATTTATGGAATAATATTGTACTGCATAATGCAGATAAATGCAGTGAAGAACCAACATAGACGCCTCCTTGATTTAGTATTCGTGAGCGAAGAAGAAAAAAATCATGTAAACATGTTTAATGGAAACGAATCTACTGATTCCTTGTTCGAAATGTGCATGCTATGCACTCATTTTTCAACAGGTTTTGAGAACAGACCTAATCTTCAACGAAATCTTGTCTATCGCGATGCCGAGCAACGCCATCATTATCAATATCGTACCATTTGCCAAACATCACATCAGCACTTCCGACAAAAAAGCTGAAACCATTTTTTTCTGCCAAAATTGATGGACTGGGCATGTCGTAAGAATGTCGGACGATAGCCCAATTAAAATGATTCTCAAAAATGAACCGACGGGTACAAGAGGAAGAGGCGCGCTACGAGCAAGGTGGATCGATCAAGTAGAAGGTGACCTGTGGACCCTCCGCAAACAGCGAGGATGGCGAGGTACATCCATGGACTGAATACAATGGAGACAACTTCTGTGTACAGCAGAGCCCACATCGGCCTTGGTCTGATTGGTAAGGTAAGGAATCTTCTTCTGCTGGTCCAGAAAGTGTTTCGTCTAGAGACTTCAAAAAGTGCAAGAATTTACTTGCAAAACCTCTGAAGATAGTATTCAGTTTGAGCATAGAGCAGTGCAAGTTTCCTGAGATCTGCAATGAATCGTTTATGTTTCCGGCAGTTAAAAATGCTGATAAGCGAAATATAGCGAATTACCCTGGTGTAACCTTAGCGTGTGTGGAGTCCAAGCTTGTTGAAAATCTGGTTGGAAATTATGTTTCAAATTATGAAGCATTACCTACATTTCACCTGATCAACACGGATTCGTTCCCAGAAGATCTACCTCGACAAATTTGACAGAATTCACTTCACACTGCCTTCGACGTATGAAAATTGCAGTCAAGTTGACACGGCATACACCGATCTTGAAGCGACATTTGATCGAGTGAACCATTAAACATTGCTGGATAAATTGGAACATCTAAGGAGTGTATCGAAAATAAGCTATCCACAAACTTCCTTTCAAATTATGTTAAAACCGATATTTTATTAATACAAAAATTGATCCTTTATTGTACGAGGTAAAACTTGAACATAATGAAGACCGGATGAAATTTAAGTTATTCCTTCACGAATTTTCGAACTTTGGATCGAATGCTCTTCATCAAGTTCCGGACAAGTGTTGCATCGCATTTTTTGGACGCTTGAGCCGAAATTTTTTTGAACTCCTGCATGTTCCCAGCTGCCTTATCAGTCTTCTTGAAGACCCTCTTCACGATTGCCCAGTAACGTTCGATGGGTCGAAGCTGAAGGCAATTTGGTGGATTGATATTTTTCTCAAGGAAATCTATACCCTTTTCCGCAAGCCAATTGAGAGTGGTTTTGGCATAGTGAGCAGACGCTAAATCCGGCCAAAACGGTGAAGGTGTACTATGCTTCTAATATAAAGGCAACAATCTCTTCTGGAGACACTCAGATGGATAGATTTTTGATTTATAGTTCCGGTAGTGTAAAAAATGGTTGACTTCAAACCATAGGAACATATTGCTTGCCATACCAGTACCTTTCGACCGAATTTCTCCACTTGAATCAACCTGTCCGCATCGCTCACATCCTCCCCAACGACGGCAGTAAAGTATTGTGGACCTGCTGGGTTTTTGAGTCCTCCTTTACATAGGTCTCTCGTCCATCAAAACGCATGCATCCGGACGCTGCAAAATACGCGAATACAATTTCCGGGCCCTTGTTGCTGCTCGCTTCTTCTGTTCTGCATTTTGTTTCGAGATTTTCTGCTTCTTGTACGTCTTCAGGTGGTTTCGCCTCTTGATACGCTGGATCATTCCGACACTCGTTCCTGCTTTTTTGGCCAAATCACGTATTGACATTGATTTGTTCTTCATGATTAGAGATACCACTTTCTGCTCCAGTTTCGGGTTGGAAGAACCGAGTTTTCTGCCTCTTCCTGGTAGCTCATCCAAAGAATAATGTTCCCCAAACTTATTAATGATGGTTTTAACACTCGCATGATGAATTCCAAACCGCTGCGGCAATTTTCGCATAGTTATACCCTTCTCACTTAGCCATGTGTCCAGACATTTTGAAAACGCAGAATTTGAACCGCACAAACAAGTAAACAAAAGAAAGCTGACAGTCAAACGCACAGCATGCAGTGTTCAGAGCATTAAAAACCATCCCAAATACATGCGTACAATGCAAATGTATGTGGATAGCTTATATTCGATACACTCCTTAGGCGCATCGACTAATTTTGTGATATGGCTACACGGAAAAAAAATCTGTGCCCAGATCCGTGAACTGCAGTCATGAATTCGAGAACAAGCAAAAATACACCGTGAACTAAATCACGTAATCGGAAACTAGTTCACGTTTTTCGGTAAAAATCATGAAAACGTGAACTAGTTCACGGTACGTTTTCATTTTCGTGAACGCTTTTGTTTCTGTGTACACTGACAATAAATTTAAGTTTATATTACAAAATCGAAGGTAGGACTGACAAATCTGTTCGATGTTTTCTGCAACGAAACTGATTTGTACATTTCATGAAGATACCTTACGCATACGCATAACTTTCAAAAGCACGAAGCTCACTAGGCCATGATGACTCATGAAAAGATACTTGATTAATGAGTATGAAGTTTTAACAGCGGTTTAATTTTTATTTTGGGATACATCAATTATTTCCGCCCACCCCAGCAGCAACACCAACATGCATGAATACGAAAAGAGAAGCAGCGGTTGGCTGGTCTTCACGAAGCTCATTTTGCGCATTATACTAAAAAGGTGCAATGATAGCATTTCATCAGATAAAACACAATCTGAATGTTTCTTACAATATTCGAGACATTTGTTCTATGTACAAAATCAATGTTTACGAAACTAGCGAAAGCTAATTTACGAAAACAAATTTTCAGTGTGGAATCATACTTGGTCGATAGGCATCTGAACGAAAAGGTGGGATCTTCTGACTCAGACGTTCCACAAGGAAGTAATCTTAACCTATTGATTCCTTTAGACTTACCATATGAAGAATGAACCGCTACAAAGAATGTCCACAATAAAGGATTTGGCTGGTTTAGTCGATTCAAAGCTTCTTTTCGTTGAGCACTATCCGAAAATCGTTTCAAGAGCGAATCGCAATATTGCAGTGATAGGAATTTAAAGATCCCTACTGCCTTTGGGCACAATATTATTCATTGGTGTGATCAATATTGGAATCCACAGCAGTCGTCTTGGTCCTCCCTTAGCTCAGTTGGTAAAGTCGCAGCTTCAAAGCAACATCATGCTGGAGGTGGCTGGGGTCCATTTCCGGTCTGGTCTAGGAATTTTTCGTTAGGGATAATTTTTCGACTCCCTGGGCATGGGGTATGATTGTACTTGCCACAGAATCATACCAATGCAAAAATAGACCCGGCATCAAAAGCTCTCTGTTAAAAACTGAAGAAGTGCCTTTAAAACACTATGTTGAAAGCTAGCAATAAACTTATTGTGAAAGCAATAAGCTTGAAATACTGAAGAAGAAGAAAAACAGTCCTCTGGAGTCTTATCCCTCCTCCCCCTCTCATATTTGGATACAAAGGATTGAAGCAGCCCAAATGAAATTCATCAGATTTGCCTTCAAGTATATACCATGGAATACCCCATTTGAGCTTCCACCGTATCTTTATCGTTGTTGGCAGCTGGGCATGGGAAGTCTAGAGAAAAGACGACACAATATGCGAGTTGCGTTTTTAGCCAAGCTGCTAAAAGGAAAAACCGATGCGCCGATCATTCTAGCTGCCTCCTAGAAGTCTCAGGAATACAAACTTTTTACGACTTTATCTACACTGTACTGGCTGGATTCACGCAAACTCTCTTGTCAGGTATGCGGCAAAGATTTCGAGGTATTTCGATGTGACAGGAATACCGAGAATAGCCATAAAGCGAAAGGTGGGGGCGTACTATTAGCTATAAGTACAAAATTTAAAGCAAAGGCGCTTGAAAACCTTTCTTGGACTCGTTTGAAACAAGTTTGGCCGTCGATCAAATTGGGTGATCGTATTTTTTCCTTTGTGGACTGTACATTCCACCCGACCGCATACGTGAGCGTGACCTAATTACAACCCATTGCCAATCGGTTTTCGCAATTTTGGAAAATGCCAAAGCAACCGACGAAGTTACGGTGATAGGAGACTTAAAAATGCCAAGGATTTCATTAAAATTATCTGGCAGTGGGTTTCTATTTCCCAATGCCAATCATTCTGTCATGCCTTCCAATGCTTCGTTCCTTCTGGACAATTACAGCTCAGCCACTCTCTCTCAAATCAATCATGTCACAAACCAGAACACCCGCAGCGTAGACCTCCGTGAGCGCCTAAGACACCACTCTTATGCGAAGCTCCCTCTCTTCTAGTGATACTAACTCTTCATCATCCGTCTTTACTGGTCACGCTACGCTCAAAGCTGGAACATGACTTCGTCACTTGAAATCTGGCAAGAGAGCTGCCCTCAGAAAATTCACAAAGCACCGGACACTATTTCTATGTCGTCACTATGTTAGGATCACGAATCACGAATACAAACAAGTCGCGAAACGTTGCTTTCTCCAGTATCGGCGTGGAATACAGACAAAGCACAAGTCACGTCCTAAACAATTCTGGAAGTTTGTAAACGAACAAGGCCACGAAGTTGGCCTCCCGTCGTCTATGTTGCTCCACGACAACAAGGCTTCCACTCCGCAGGGTATTTTCCGAGAAATTCTCTAGCGTTTTCACCGAGGAGACATTGAGCGATGACCACATTAAACTTTCGGCCAGCTACGTTCCACTTACCGGTCAAACCTTGGGTCAAGTTAACATCGATGTAGAGATGATAATCAAGGCCTGCTCTAAGCTCAAATTGTCACACAATGCCGGACTGGATGGAATTTCTTCGTCCTTTCTCAAACTGCACCTGGATAGTTTGTTGCCCCCTTGTTACTTGCTGTTGGAAATTTCCGCACATGTTTCCAGTACACAAAGAAGGGTAGCAAACGGGACGCTGGCAATTATCGCGGCATAACTTCGCTTGGCACTGTTGCTAAACTGTTTGAGCTTGTAATTATGGAACCGTTGCTCGCTCACTGCAAACCGTATATTAGTACCGACCAGCACGGATTCATGGTTGGTCGCTCCACTGCTACTAAACTGCTGTGCCTTACTGCCTACATTACTGACAGTATGGCGAAACGTGCCCAAGCGAATGTCATTTACACCGACTTGTCTGCAGCCTCCGATAAATTGAATCACTGCATAGCTATTGTTAAACTGGACAGGCTTGGGATCAACGGATGCCTGCTGCAATGGCCGTTATCTGGCTGTAGTCATAAGAGATTGTCAGTCTCAAATGTTCAAAGCCACGTCTTGTATATTGCAGAGTAGTCACTTGGGACCGTTTTTTGATCTACTTCAACGACGTAAATTTGGCTTTTGGAGGACCACGACTTTCATACACAGATGACCAGAAACTCTATCTTCGAGCGCACTGCTTTTGCCGACTGGTGCAATTTGAATCGCATGGATGTCAACCCGGCCAAATGCACGGTTATCTCGTTTTCGCACATGAAACAAGTATGTCTTGTTGGGCACCAAAATTGAGCGCGTCAGTCAAGTCAAGGACCTAGGAGTAATTCTGGACACTCAACTCACCTTCAAGCAGTATATCTCGTACGCTGTCGGCAAAACCTCCTGCGTTCTGGGGTTCATCTTCCGGATTGCTAAAGACTTCACGGAAATCTACTGCCTCAAGTCGTTGTACTGCACCTTGTGACGTTTTATATTAAAGAATTGCTCGGTTGTGTGGACTCCTCATCACAACAACGGTGTCGTTAGAGTAGAGGCGGTTCAACGACGGTTTCTGAGATTTGCACTATGTAAACTACCGTGGATGGATCCCTGTTTTTTGTCTAGTTCCTGTTAGCTCGTACTGCCAGGGATTTGTTAATCGCAGACATCTTGCAAGGCCGCATCGACTGTCCTGATCATCTGGAGCAAATCAACATCGAGTATATGTTTGGCGCAATTGGCGGTTTCTTAAGACTCTTTAATAGGGTTTCCGCCTTGTTTGATTTTAACGTGACTCGCCAGATGCTTCGTCGTAAGTTTAGTCGTTTTTTTTATAGACCTCCCAAGTAACAATTCAAATGCAAATGGGTTTTATTCATGTTTTATGGTAGTTTTATCAAAGCATTATGGAGTTCATCTGGTTTTATCATTGCATTTTCCAAGTTAAGGTGGTTTTAATTGATTAACAATTCTTAAGAGTGATTAAAGAACACTTGAAGAAACCTCCATAAAACTACATCATTTATAAGTGTAATTCACCTTATAAGTAATTTTATAAGATACTTAAGTCCCCTCTCAAGACATCGATTCGCAACTTTCATATAACCTGATAAAAGTTTTGAAAAAGTTTTATGACTTTCTTCTTTAAGATAAATGTATCTTGACAATGCTGCCATAAAACGCTCTTAGAACTTTTTGGTTTCGAATAAGAGCACATACTCTTGAGATAGAACATTATGTGAAAAATAAACAAACTGAACAATGGACGCCCATAGGTGAGAGAAAATATAAAATAGTGTATCGTTCAAGCGGAAATTCAATAAAAACCTATCCAATATATTGAATACTCCTTCATCTCAGCCACCAACGACAATTTTTTTTTACCATCGCTAGATTCCATTGGATTCGCAGCCTACTGAGACTAACTTATCAGAAGGGTCTATGCGTTATGCATCCTATTTTTGTAACGAATCAAATTAAATGGTGCACTGTGTGGCTAGTTGAAAACCGAGAATCATAACTCATGATTATTGATTTTATGCCAGTTGTGTAAGTAAACCTAACGTCCCAGGTAGTGCGATATCGCCATGCGTTATCGTATGTCCACCACCGTTAAATCTTAAGTCGGAAGTGGTGCGCTGGAATTGCTCAGTGATCTACTACGGCAGCCCTATAAATGCATCATAAGATTGGATAAATTTTCAATAATAAATTGAAAAACGCTCCCTAAAATGAAATGTATTGCTCGTTAAATTCAACAAAGTATAACCATTAAATATATGAAGTGTTCCATAGGCATGTGACAATAGCTCCATAGAATAATTAAAATTGAGCATTGAAAACCCGGATATGTTCATTAATGTTAGATACAATGCTAAATATAATATATACAATCTGACAGTGATCCAGTTGAAAAGTAACCTTAAGCTTCAATTAATGTACCATACAAGATCAAGGTACTTTTCATCATCCGTATGGTACACTAATTGATGCTTAAGGTTACTTTTCAAGTAAACCATTGTCAGATTATACATGATATATTTAGCATTGCATCTATCATTAATTAACATATCCGGGTTTCCAATGCTCAATTTTTATTATTCTATGGAGCTGTTTTCACATGTCTATGGAACATTTCATATACTTTATGTTTATATTTTGTTGAATTTAACGAGCAATTTTAGGGAGCATTTTTCAATTTGTTAATGAAAATTTGTCCAATCTTATGATGCATATACCCTTTTGCCGATCTACTACACTTCATCCGACGTTAGGTTTAGCATATAGATCAAGAGGAAAAATCATTTTTCGCTCAACTGATGTTTCCGCCTTCCAGGCAATATTTATTATCTGTTATTCTTCCCAAAACCATTGTCAGCATATTCAAGTAAAATTTTCTTTTTGTTTTTTTTATTTTTGTTTTTAATCGACTTGCGCTGGTGATTAAAAATATTAAATTATGAGCTGTAATTATGACTAAGAACAACAATTATGCATAGGCACTTTTGATTTGCACGATCACATTTTCTTTGTTTATGATGTGCCTTTTTCACACTGATTTTATGGCTATCTTACGAAAGACTTGTTTACCTTGAGCAATTCAAACAAGTTTTATTCAAGTGTAACTCATCTTTTTCAAGAATAGAACAAATAAAGATGAGCTTATCGCACTCCTCAAAAAATCTTGTTAGTCTTGTGCAAGAAATATAGGTTTTATTTGCGTTCTATGGTAGTTTTAGATAAAACCATTGGAAAAATGGCGAGCGTGGCTATTCTGGTTTCCTTTGGAACGGTAGCCATTTTCATAAGTATGCAACAAAACTCTCATTTTTCCAATTGTACGAACAAACAATGCTGTTCAAAATACATTTTGAAACACAAAATAGTTTGTAGACACAATTTATTCAAGATCTAACAATGTATCAACCTTGTCACCTAATCGTTGAATTTTCAACTATTGTTTTTATTTTTAAATAAGTCAATGTTCTAGCAATAATCCAGAGGCGAATTAAAATTTTCGAACTTTTATGTTATAAAACATCAATAAACTGAATGTCGTATGAAAAACTCATCAATTGCAGGCAAAAAAACAGATGCATTTATGGTCAATTTTACAATTAATTTACATACGTATCCACTTTGGAAGAGAAATATAGTTGCTTCCACTCAACCATAAACAAAAAAAAATCCCCATTCAGCAGAACGCATCCTTCCGCAATGGAATCTTCGAAACACATTTGTGACGGACTGGAAGTGTTCTTAAAGAGGAAAATCATAAAACTATCAAAACTTGTGGTAGTTTTATCATAGTTTTAAGTATGTCTTGAATGTCATTACAAGTATGTACCGATAAAACTATCAAGTTTTAAGCGAACCTTGGGAAATAGTCTTGAGAACCTCCTGTAGTATGGGCCTTTTGGAACTTAAGAGGGTTTTATGGCTGTTTTATCGATGTTATGTAGAATATCTAGTTTTATGCGTGGTTTTATCAAATGAGTCTTGAAAACTTCTTCAAGTGTACCTTAAAATTGAATTTGTTACTTGGGATGAGTCTTGAAAACTTCTTCAAGTGTACCTTAAAATTGAATTTGTTACTTGGGCTGTCTAATTCGGATCGATACTGTAATTTTAGTTTGTTTTACACCATTAATGTACCGTTCTAGTTTTGCTTTAAGTAACATCATTGGGGTTTATACATAACCTGTTTATGAATAGAAATAAATAAATTCAACATACTGTCTATAGTAAAAATGAGCTGATTAGAGCCATGGCGCTTAAGATAAATAAAAACTAGCATTTACTTGATTTCAGCACTTCTACTTATGTTTTTAAGAATATACTTGTTACTGTAGATTAATTGTAGCTATAATATTTGTAGCTAAGGTTTTTTTTCATGTTGGCACTAATACTTAAACACAATAAAAAAAATGTATTGGTAAACAAATGCATCCCATTATGATCGGCCTGCCAAAACGCGAGAATTTGATTTCCGTTGCATTCTGAGGAAATGTTCTAAGCAATTTATCGAGTAGTAAAAAAGGAGAAGCTCGTTATTCTAAGGTCCTTAATCATCTGTTCAATATAACTTTCAATTAGACATAGCTTCCTACACCACCTTACTCGATATTCGATCACAATGAATAAACCTGTTTCCCAAATATGTGCCTAATAATTTATTAGTGCTCGGTAATCAGCGCTCACGTGTTGCTAATAATTCATCAAAAATTCAAATCCAAAGACTAAACCATCAAACGTGTTCCTACGAGTAGTTGGTACCCCGTTTCCGCGCTTCACCGAGAATCACGCTTCCACATCCACATCATGACATTCGCAGCGGTTTTTCCTTAGGCACACAGTCATATGCCTTCTGTTTTCTTGTCCCGCGGTTGATTTCGGTTCTTGAAAGCCAAGTGAGAATGTACAATGTACATACAACTATGGCGAACATTCCAACAATAATTCCGGAGAGCCGTTACGTGTTGGATTGTAAATCCCGTGTATGCATATGTTTTCTGATAGGGGTGATTAAATTTTGATGCTTTATTGCGCTGCTTTACAATGTGGCTGAAGGGTACTCATAGTGTTCAGAATGGAGAAAAAAGGTATGATTTTCATTGTGCAATCGGTTTGATTTGATAAAAATGAAAAGTTGCATCAATTGCGCGATGGGCTATAAATCTCATTAGAAGTCCCAGAAAAAAACGAAATTTGCTAACTGTACCCCTGTTACATCCCTAGATTGCTCTTCATATTTCAAACAAGTTATGACTGAGGGAGTCACATCACCACAAAAGCGCACGAAATGGGGTCGAAATTTCACTTGACTTAATAATTTCGTAATTACAATTTCATGCTAGTTAAGCACTCGATACCACGGCCACCCTCACAGTGTACGGTTCCGTTTGTGAACACGACCACCGAGAGCTCTTGTGATAATCCTTCGCTTGTTTTCCCATTCCCTCCGATATCTTTGGTTTCACCGACATATTCCCAACAAATTAATGCACAGCCAGCAGTTTGCGCTCCCTTGCCACTGATGGTAGCCGGAATTTAAGCCGTGGACGTGTGGCGTTTGGGGAGTCATTATTTTGCGCTTCGGGTGCGCGTCTTTGGTACTAGCAAATTCTATCGAGAAAACCAATGGAAATAATAAGCCAATAGCGAAGACATCCATTGACGATGCTGCCTACCCTAGCGAACTGCTGCCTCAACCTTACCCTTTAAACTGACGTGACCTGTTTGTAGGGAGTGGTTCATTTTAATGAAATTGAACGCCCCGAGGCTAACGCACGTGAATGTTTTCAGCATGAGTGTGTCGCTCAGCTCCTCTAATCTTTTGCCCGGTTTGAAGGACCGTTTGAAAATGTATGCCTTTTCCGGGTTTCGGATATTTTAATCATACAAAACATTTTAATTGAAATTATTCGACTCACATATGTGACTTTGCCTTTACTCCTATGAAAATCAGAGGCGTGAGGTATATGTTTTTGAATATCGTAAGGGGAAACGCAATAGCTCTAGATCCAAAATTTAAAATTTTCTAGAAACCATGCAATAGAAAAATGAAAAAATGTTTTTTTTATAATTGTATATTGCCTTCAAAAACATTTTACATGAAATTTGATGAGGAATATCAAGTGACTTTTGTATGAGTCGAAGAAGTAAACATTTATATAGTCCAATAATATTCTAAGAAATAGTTTCTAGTTACTTACACTGATGGACATAAGTATTCGTTATGCATTGATTTAGAGTATATGAGTTACTTTATGGAAATTATGTATGTTATCAATTGAATTATTCTTATGGAAAATATTCTGCCACATTTTCTTTGTCCTATTTGCACACTTTTTAGTGCAAACAACCCCATTTATATCAGAAACTAGAAGGCGATAGTTGAACTTCACATTTTAGCGTGGACAAAAACATGGAGGTTCTTCAGTAATGGTCTGGGGATGTATGACTACATCTGGTGTTCTGGTGGGAAGCTGGTATTTATGGATGGTATAATGAAAAAGGAGCAATATCTGGATATTTTGAAACAAAATATGACGAAGAGTGCTGAAATGTTTGGAATAGGCAGCGATTTCTATTTCCAACAAGGCAACGATCCAAAGCACACCGCAGAAGTTGTTCGTTAGGAATGGAATGAGATCGAGCCCTTGTTAGACAATAGAAAAAATCAAAATCTTTTAACTAATTCGCAGGTCTGAGCACTACTTATTTACCTGTCAGATCCTGGTACATCATTTGCGATTCGCGCACATCAATTTTACTACTCGGGGGTTTCTCAACTGTGAGGCCCAAACTGAAGGGATTCAGAAGAAAAGAAGGGGCACAGTAGAAAAGATTCCTTTTCCGTTTAAAGTGATCAATGATCAAACCGGAGAGATCCGGTTGAGTCGAGCTCTAAAATAATTGTCCTTTATTATTCATAAGTTCTTGGGTTTTATACATTTCCAAATTCAATAGTTTGTATGTGTCAGAAAAAGTAGACTTATATGTTAAGGAGACGACTGGAGTGACAAATTGCCAAAAGTGCCTATCCTTGCATTATCAGTTTACATGGGTTATTTGCTTCAAGCACCATGGCTTGTTATATGATTCCCCCGCGGTGCATGCTATCGGCCCTCGAGCCTCACCTGTAGAGGTAGAGAGAGAGAGCCGATAGAACGATGCATTCTTTGATGAATGACTTCCAGATGTGTTGTTTTTAATTGCATAACTATGCGCTTTCGCGCCCGTTCGTTACTTTAGTACTGGTGTGTTAATATTTATTACAGTTAGTTTGCAATTTTATGGCACCTGTGATTTAAGGTATGCGAATTTATGTTACACCAATACTAATAATATAAAATCAAAATTTAACTCTATGAAAAAACTTCAAAAAAAATTTCACTCAAAGTAAAAAAAACTAATTCAAGAACTATTTACACTTCAGCCCTCTCAGGATCGAATTTCAACACAATTGCTTCGATTTGCAGAATGCACGTCAGATTGAAACAAAAGGAAGACAGGGAAAGAAAAGCACAATAGGGAATATTTGCAAAGTATAACACTATTTGTTGCAACACCGCAAAGTATCTGGTAACACTGCGTGAGGACTAGAGGCCTAGACCAGAGTGCCTCCGTTAAGTGAAGAGAGGGAAAGATAGAGAGAGAGAGAGAGAGCTAATGTAAGAAGTAAACAAATAGTAGTAGCAGCAGTAGTATAGAATTAGAGTGAAGATAGGTTAAGTCGCCATTATAATTTATCGGTCGGTTCAGATAAAACGTAACCATGTTTTAAATTGAAGTTTATCGATAAAAGTTTTCAGTTGTAGCACGTACTAAATTGTTTAAGCATTTCTATAGGAGCATTCTATTCTCGAGGAGAATCCTGTAAGTAGAACAGATTAGTTGATAATTAAACATTTGAATCTAAAGCATACTCTCGTATAATTACCTACAGCAAAGGTGAATCGTTGTGAACCTGACAAGGAAGCATTCATCCAAAATAACTTTTCTGATATATTCTAAACTGTAAGTAGTTGACATTTTTTTTTGCTAATTTTCGATTGCTGACTGATTCTCAATAGCAGTAGCAAGTAAACCGGGTGAACCGTCCAAAAAACCGAAAGTAGTGTCGTGTACTAATAATTCGAACTGCATATTGTAGACCAAATACGCGTATCTGTCAAGATAAGCAAAGGTAGTTGGAATTAAATGGAAATATAATTTTTTCTTCTCATTTCTAGTTACAGGTATTCCACTACACAGCTCAACAGCTCTAGGATTCAAAAGTGTACGTTTAAGTACAAGTCATTCACAACTGCTTGTTTGGATATTCCTATTTTTAGGGGCGATTCAAATATGGCTACGTAAATTTTTTATTTAATCATTTATTTGTAAAGGCTTAATCGAATCAATTTTACAGAGCCATGTTTTCGTATGTATATACATCAGTTATCTGAAATCTAAAGTTAGGTGGATAGAACCGATTACTCGCGGCCGTCTCGAGGTTAATAGGAATAACAATTTAACGAATGGGGAGCTGGGCGGGAGTTTACAGTAAGGTTTATGTAACACATTAACTTTATATTCTAAATTGTCTCAAAACTTATAACTATACAACTATTGGGATTCTTTTGACTTGAACATTTTTGAAAAAAAAACACACATTTTTTCAACAGTGTATGGTTGAAATAAAAAACTTATAGCAAACATACAGGTTAAACTAACTACAATCTAAGGCTAATGTTAGTCAAAAACACATAAATGAGTTTCTTAAACTCCAAATCACGTACAGCCAAAATATCTCGAACCGATACATTGGGTTGTCTACCTCGAGCCCAGAGGAAATCATAGAGCTCAGAACTGATTCCACGATGCTCTGCATAAGACCACATTACGTGAGGTGCTTCTTGGTAACCTAGTCCACATTCACAGAGATTGCTGTCGCTCAGCCCAACTCGGTATACATGAGCGTTCAAAGAATAATGATTGGCAATGAGGCGAGACATCACGCGGATGACGCAATTCCTTCATGTGCACTAAAAAGTTGCTCTGCAGTGCTTACAATTCCTCTTTTGAAGCTTTTTAATATCTCGTTACGCCAGGGAAAATATCCAACACATTTGAAATCTTCGTTCATGTTCCCGATTTTCAAGAAAGGAGATAAACAAAATGTCGAAAATTATCGAGGAATTACATCACTCTGTGCCTGCTCGGAAGTCTTCGAGATTATCGTCAACGACTTGTTGTTTGCTAGTTGCAGACACTACATCTCTCCTGAACAACATGGATTTCACCCCAGAAGATTGGTCTCAACCAATCTCGCACCTTTCTTTTCCTCGTGTCTCCGGAATATGGAAACTGGATCTCAAGTCGACGTTGTTTACACGGATCTCAAGGCTGCTTTTGACCAGGTCAACCATGCTATACTTTTGGCAAAGTTAGACAATCTTGGCGTGTCAAATAACCCAGTTCGATGGTTTAAATCGTACCTAACGGACAGGGTACTCTGTGTGAAGATCGGCTCAGCTCAATCCAACTACTTTGCGAATATGTCGGGCGTACCTCAAGGCAGCAACTTGGGACCACTGCTGTTCTACATTTTCATCAACGAGGTTGGACTGATACTTCCACCTAACTGCAGGTCGTTCTATGCTGACGATGTGAAAATTTATGTGGTTGTGCGATGCTTCGCTTATTGCTTACGACTACAGCACTTGGTCAATATCTTTGAAGAGTGGTGTTCCAGGAATTTGCAATATCACATTCTATCGAAAATTGAACCCAGCCAGCCACTGCCTCTACACAGTTATGATTACCAAAGCCAACAGACAGCTCAGTTTCCTGTTTAAGATCTCCGACGAGTTTCGTGATCCCACTTGTCGGAAAGCATTGTTCTGCTCTCTCGTGCGTTCTATCCTGGAATTTGGAGTGGTGCCCTATCAAATAATCTGGATTGCGAGGATTGAAGCTGTTCAAAGAAAATTTGTTCGTTATGCTCTCCGTCATCTGCCGTGGAATGATCCTGTCAACCTTCCATCGTACCAGGATCATTGATCACTCTTGGGTATTGAAACGTTGGAACATAGGCGTACAGTCATGCAAGCAGTCTTCGCGGCATTAGTGCTGCTAGATGAAATCGACTCTCCAGGAATTCTGGTAGAACTATCTATCTACGCTCCTGAACGAGTTCTGCGAACAAGAAATTTTCTGCAGCTCGGAACCCGTACTGCAAACTACTGCCAACACGATCCAATTCGATTCATGTCATCGCGCTTCAATGAACTCCACGCTCGTGTATGTAAAGATGGTGATGAATCCTTCAAATTGTCTGCAAAATCTTCACTTCATTTCCCGGATTTAATTCCTTCGTGATGTCAACTGTTGTTTTAGGATCTCATCATAAATCATTCATTCTACGGTCTCAAGTTTTTGCTGTTCATGTTTCTAGGTGTATCGACGATCCTGTTTTCTGAAATCGTTTTACGATATATTGAACTGAGATCTGGGTCTATTTACCATGGCAGCGAGGTCCCGAAGGGATTATCCAATTTTGTGGTGTTTAACGATTAGCTCTCGTTTCACAATTGCAGTATGTTTAGCTTTTCTCGCCAACGCAAAGGATATGAATCAACTGCCTACGAAATACATGAGAACTATTTTGTTAATAGCCGCTTTTCAATACTTGCAGATTAGATTTAGTCGAATGATACCGTTAAATTAAAAAAAAAAATGCAGACACATCGGAACACATTTCTTGAAAACACATGGGTGAAAATCCAGTTGTGAAATATTTTTCAATGTTTTCAGGTTAAGTCGATCAAGGAATGTTTTTCATTGTTCATAACACCGTACCCATTACCGATCACACTTACGTATGTATTGAAAAGAATGGACAATAATTGCCGATTTTACATGGGTTTACCTTTACCCGCACTGACACAACTACCCATGCAGCATCAATCATAGTAGCCCATGTGTCAGCAGACAACATTTGACAGCTCTATCAGTCGAACTCTAACCGTGATGGCAGAAACAGTGAAGCAACTCCGTTCAGAAGTGTGCGTTATCAAAGAATGGCAAGCCCGCAGTGTCGAAAACGGACATCGTGTGGCACTTTGTGGACGCCGAGTACGCTCGTTCCGGCACCTACAACATCTTGACACTAATAGACAACAATCAGAGCATCGAAAAAAAGCCCGGTTCTGGAAGGCCGACGACCCTGAGCTACAAGAAGCTCCAAAGAATGCTGAAGAGGAAGACCGAGGGAAAAGTGGTTCAACCGGCCAAACAGTGAAAAAGTACCTGCGGAACATGAACATACATGACAGGAAGCGGAAGTCGAGTCCACTGATTTCGTAGTTGCAGGAAATAACGCTACGGCAGTGGCTGAATAAGACGGTCAACTCGATTTTCCCGGCGAATCGAGACGTTGCGGTGGTGATGGACGACGAGATCTATCTCACCCTGGATGGCACGACTGGCAGGGCATTTCTTATTTTACTTCCCCCATGAAGGAAGTGAGCCCCGAGGTGAAGCTCATTTCACACACCAAGTTCCTCAAGAAGATGCTGCTGTGGCTAACAAACAGTAAGAAGGGGATGTCAAAGCCACTCTTCTTTCGTTCCGAGCCAGTGAACGGGGAAAATTTATAGTACGAAATGCTTGCCGAAAGTTGCGTCGTTCATCAAGAAATACCATAAGGGCAAAGACGCGGTGTTCGGACCGCATCTGGCGTCGGCCCACTACTCGAAGTAATCGTGGAGATGGAGCGGCTGAATATTGATATGGTACCAAGGTCGGCGAACCTGCCCAACGTCCCTCAGCTGCGTCCCATCGAGAATTTCGGGGCCAACCAGAAGCGTAAGATCTACTCCAACAATTTTGTCACGAAAACTGAGGAGGAATTGATAAATAATGTTCCGAATGTTCCGGTTAACTGCGGGAAGGCCGCTCGCAAGGGCTTAGATTTTTTTTGCAAGTAAACTTAAATAATTACCATCAATGGGAAATTTTTCAAAAGCAATTATCTGTTTTTGGGTTTTTTTTTTATCACAATCCAAAAAAGTCAATTTATTTAATGCAACCGTTACTGCATGCACATATCATCTTGAAAATGTAACAAAAGCACAGATCGAAATGCTCACTCAGCTGGGTGAAAACCATGCTCTCGTTCACATTTTCATCTCTCCTTTTTCGCCGATAATTCATTATCCTCTCTTCCATATGCGAAAATAGCTCTCTCCAAAATTCAACGAAAATATTTTCTCATGCCACATTTTTCACTGAAAACATGCTCCCTAGATCGTTTTCGAGGAACAAAAACCGAAGATCAAAAAACGAGGGGTCACGACATGAAGAAAAAATGGCTTTTTATCGAATTATAATGTCAGAATATACAAGCATGAAGACTGGTGCATATTCAGGTGTCAAAAAGTATGTGAAAAAGAATTATCGGCATCTAGGATTCACTGAAAAAGAAACGATTTATCAGCTACTCATGCTCTCCGAAAATTTTAAATCGCCGTTGCTTTTCTCGCGAAAACTGCTGTGAGCGTATAATAGTCTCTCGCTTCTCACATTCTCATATGCTTCTCAAAGCGGGTGAAAAAGGACGTTTCTCTTCTCAAGTAGGCGAAAATTTCGGTCTCAGAACAAAAGATATATTTGTGAGAAAGTTATACTTAAATTCATTGATGGTGTACGAATTCGGAATTAAGTCACTGTATAGACAACTCAGTATGAGCACTGTAACTATGCGGCAACGATTTATGGAAGCTTGGCTGTATACTCACCAGCTATTCCTTCCTTAGCAAGCTTGCTGCTTTCAAAATAATCTTGTTTCTTGCCCTCAAGTGAGTTTTTTAATTGCACTCCCACAGCTGGTAATTAAGAGCTTTCGATGTCAAAACTAATGCATTAAGTGGGAAACCAGGTAACTCTAAATTAAAAACATTATTTAAAAAAAACACTGAAATACTTTTTCAGACTATCACTACTAAACTCGAAACCATTCGAAAAAGCTTTTTCTTTGACATATAGGCCTATTTCGTGTGCGTGACGTGCAGACTTCTTCAGTGCCGAATGCACGACTGTCGATATAGATTCCTTCGACCAGGTCGAACCCTTCCTGACTAGGCTAGCTGACAATGCAGCACGTTGGTTATAATTCAGTTAATGTAACTTCTCTGTGACTTAGTTTAGTCAAAATAAAGTTGCTCCAAACACTTTGGATGGTTGTGTATTGTTGTTGATTTACCTTTATATATCAGATACCAGCTATAAAACGCCACCACCGAATAACAGGTCAGCACCCAGGTCTCCATCACACAATATTACAAGGGAACTTATCACACCAACCTTTTCGATGTTATTTGTCATATTTCTAGGGTTTTTTTTTTTCATTAGGGCGAATCTACAATTGAGAGATTCTCTCCGGGCTCGCTCTCTTTCATTCATTACAGCGCCATTATAAAACTTACGAGGGATTCTTTAGTACAGATCGAAACACAACAGTGCTGGCTAGCATACTCTACAAATAGTAGAATGAAAAACGCAAAAGTGGTTGATTTATGAATGAAAGAGAGTGAGCCCGGAGAGAATCTCTCAATTGTAGATTCGCCCTAATGAAAAAAAAAACCCAAGATTTATGTTAACTATCTATCAAGAAGTAACGATCATCTTTCAATCAAACTATGATCCCTTGCTACAGTACTGTTCATCGTATACATATACATATAATCCATTCCAAACAGCAGACAGTGAAAGTGAGAGAGTTTGACTGGTTTGACCCCTTCAGACTTGCATTTGTCACCCTTTGTTTGAAAATTTTACTCTCTGTGACTGGATGTCACCGACAACAAAAGGGCGGGGTATTTCCCCGGGCGCAACGGAAAAAGATCCAACAGTGTATTCCGTTTCCCCTTACGGACAAGGATGGGTCTGTTTCGACTGCTCTACGATAGTAAATTTTAAAGCAACATTGCGCCAAATATATTTACATTTAAATAAAATCTTCGGTGAAATCCCCTTTAGTAGTTGCAAGAACTTAAGCATTCCATATCAGCTCGCAGTCAACATCACCCACGGAGTTGCCGGGAGGCATTATCCTCCACAGCAGTGACTCTTTTCTGTGCCAGGAATGGAATCGGGCAATAAACACGACTGCCACAAAACTTTCGCTCTGCTGGTTGTGGATAATAATTGCATGTTCTATTCCAAAATTAAGCAACACACATGCAGGGCGATCATCATGTATGAGCATTCTGCTGTTTGCTTGCCTGCCGGAGGGGATTAAAAATCACACAAGTGAAGATGACGGAGGTTAAGCGTCAGAAATTAGCATATTCACTTCCTGCTTGTGTTGCTTTATTTCGAGAGGGTAGAGGTGGTCGATTTATTATGTTTCTGACTGGGTGCCAGGGTGAAACCAAATTATGAATGGTTTAAAAGGGTTTTTTCAACCGTGGCGTAGTATGTATTCATTACTAGTAAATAAAGTTGTAATAATTATAGGATAAATAATTCAAATAGTTTCAAAAAATCTATGATGGATTGCGAAAGTGACGACAAGACTCAAATAAGGGTCAAAGTGGTGGATTGTTAGTTGTGTGTAACATGTCAACATTGATTGAGGTCACTGAGATAAATTTCAACAAATCTTATTCACATAAAGATATATTTTTTCAACGAACAATATGATCTTTAATGTCTAGCATGGTGCAGCTTCAAAGTATGATACAAGAGTGTATTTTTGATTATTATGTGTGATGTTGATAGTACCATAAAATCCTGAATTTGCTGCTTTATTAACTCATTTCAGTCGAGAATATTTAAAAACCTATTTTTATTCGTAGATACTACTAACTTACTTGTGCTGGTCCAAAGTTCCATAATGACCAAAACTATAATAGTGTTTCGCAACAAAATTCGGTTGTGGACTACTTGTCGACAGTTTCTCGAGTGTCCCATACTTCCATGTTATTGCTTAACTTGATCTAGCTGCATTCGAAGCAAACGCTATTTTTGTGAAATGGTTGTTCAGCATTTCTACAACACGTTCCGCTTCACAGATTTCAGCCTCACACAAAATGTGACCGAAATTCAGCCTCCTCTTGAATTTTTTGGCAACATGTATAGAGTGTAGATCAACTTATAGGCTATGAATTTTATGTTTTATTTATTTCACTTTGCCCATCCAAATGCTCTCACTATAGTCTTGAATAGCAGAAGCAAATTGTGTTTTTAGAACGTTACAATATATGGTTTCCATATATTGATTGAATAGGTTTAAAGGGTCTACATTTAAATTTTTTGAAGTGCCTATGCTGGAAAACAAATTTTCAACGATGTCTTTGTCTTTGAGTTAAAATTTGAAAATCAACCATACTAAGGCATGAGTATTTTTTGCTGATTACAGCGCTCCTTGTGGACGTTTTCGGAAGCTTTCGACAAATATTTATTGAAAATTAGCTAACCATTTCCTTTTAAGGGTATCTAAAAATGTATTTTCGAGACTTAGCTCCTACTTTATTCACTGATCACTAACGATTAATTACAATTATGTCTAAGGCTTAGAAGGACAGTTCTTGATTCTATTCTTAGTCTTACAATGCGGGTGTTTTTGTTGAGACTCACGAACGGTTGAGATTTAGCCTGGGTGGTCTGGTGAAATCAGTATATCGGCGTGACGATATTGAAACGATTGTTGAGGCTAATTGATAATTGCGTCTGGCGTCTGCTTTCTGGTGTGATCGTGGGAATTATTCCGTCTGGCGATTGGTGTGATCGTCGGAGTTTAATGATTAGATCACGCCGTTGTAAACTAATGGCAATAACAACAGCATTAGTTAAGTTTCATAAAACCTTCGCGGTTTGGAGACACTGGCCATGCAAGAGGCGTGTCGACTTAAGCTTGACGCATTTCCTTTCATATTGTATAAAAAAAATTGCACACCCCTCATTTTGAAGATGTGTGCGTCCCTTATTTTAATTTTGAGATTCTGACTTCAGATATCAAAATTTCATCGAAGGAAGAGAAGCAACGCATCAAAATTTTGCACGAGCATGGCGAAAACCCAAACTATTCTCATGCCAAGTTAGCGAAATTGTTGAATGTGACAGGAAAGATGGATCGGAGGGTAATCGGAAGCCGGAAGCCACAGCTACGACATAAATAATTGCCCACTGTTTCGAGCGGATCTCCAAATTCTCCGTCCGAGATTTTGACATAGACTACGTCTTACCCCAAGTAGCACACTACTGTCAAAATTAGTTGTAGTAACTTGATTATGACTTAGCAAGTTATATTTATGTTATCTCAACTGAATGGCAACAAGTGTGCTACTAGGGACGGCAAGGGTAGGGTGTCAATTTAAAATCTAAAAATAAGCGACCGTCACGAAATGTTGCTACAAATTAAACGCTAATAACTTAATAAATGCTCGATAGATTTTCAAGATGTTAACATCAATCGGTTGTAAATTCCGCGTATCATTTCAATTATCAAACATTATCGGTTAACAATTTCAAACTATTGAAAATAACCAAAATAAGAGGTGATGTCTTATTATGCCAATTTTTTAGTGTAAATTTACTTAGAGCGCTGTACTTTCCTACCACAGACTTCAAATTTAAGTAAAGAACGTCTCATACATTTCAGTGTACGATATAAAGGGGACACCCTAAAATTTCCATCCTCCGCTCGGCAGCTACTGAACTGTACAGAGCGGCTATGGCCAGTAAAGCCCTGGTAGCCATATCACGATATGATGTACATATATATATGTAGTTAATAAAGAAAAATATGTAGATGATATATATGTATATGGTGATGATATTGATATAGTTGAGTATTAAAAATCTGCAATCAAAATGACTGTAAAGGCAGAATGGTATTTTTCGGAGTAGAACCAACTGTGTTTTGCACCACGTTCCCGAAATGTCGACAGAACTCTTTTAAAAATTAAGGCGCTACGTACATCGGCTGAAATAACCTGCTTCTTCAAAAGACCGAGCTCTCCAAGCTCCAAGAGTCCAAGCTCTTACCAATTGACAGTCAGAAAGTGAGAATAAGTACGATGCCAATCTTTTTGACGCTAAATTTCGGAAGCGCGTTTAGATCGAACATATGGAAAATCCTTCGAAACGACCATGACCGATGTCGAACGAGCTTCTGGTTATCGGGCAAAACTGAAAGCAGTCAGAAGTAATGCGCTACCAACTACAGGTTGGAACGCTGGAGTAGAACCTTCAACTCGAGACTGTATCATCATTCAAAGCTTTCTAAAGAGTGTACAATAGAATTTTCTAACAAACAGCTGATCTAACGATCTATTAGTACCACGCCCACACGCCCAGACGGTAAGGGTAGGAGCCAAATGAAAATTCGAAAATAATTGAAACAGAAACATTTCTCGATAGATTTTCGAGATCATTGCTTCAATCAGTTGGAGGTTTTCACGACTAACATACATAAATATCAATCACTTTTTACTTTGAATTCCCAAACCGGCCCTGAGCAATCTGTAACGCGATAAGGATGATGGTCCCTAGCCGGTCGATCATAACACCATCGCTATAGCCAGCCCTTCCATCATACCAACGTTCAATCAAAGCATCTATTTCTACGGCTGCCAAATAATTTTTAAGAAGCGAATCATAGAATGTACTTACTCACTTACTTATGCTAACCAAACGTAGCATTAGAACAGTACCTGCGTTTCTCTACGAAACTAAAGAAACTAATCAAACGGTGTAACGTAGTCTACGTCAACCGGTCGTGTGTTATACACAACCCCACTGATTTTTTTTTTTTATTTATTTATTTGACAACATCTTCGACACAAAAGTCGCACATACTGGTTAATCGACACTCTTAATTCTAAATTTAAAAACTACTTTGCTAACATTAAAATCGAAACAGTCACACACTTCATTGAAACGTCTACACTATAAATCTAGTGGATTGTTCGGCCGTAATTTGTTCGATGGCTGGTGATCCACAGCAGTTGCCGACTTCGGAGCTGACGAGTAGGTACATAAAACCTCATATTTTCGAGAAGGCTGCTACAGTCGATGTTGCACTTAAGCACGTCGAAAATGAACAACCTTTGCAGCATCACTCGACGACTCACCAGCGGTTGTAAATCGAGGAGTGCGCATCGATGTTCGTATGGCGGTAGGTTCACTGGGTCGTTCCATGGCAGGCCACGTAGAGCATACCTTATGAAGCGCTTCTGGAATCTCTCAATGCGAGCTACATAGACGGCATGATATGGAGCCCAAACCTGCACTCCATATTCAAGTACACTGCGAACTAAAGCACAGAACAGGACCTTCAGCGCATGCACGTCACTGAAATGGGCTGTGTTCCGGCGTAGGAAACCTAGCATCGCATTGGCTTTCGCAGTTGTCACTGAGATGTGTTCGTTAAAGCGAAGTGTACTATCAAGTATGACGCCAAGATCCTTGATCGACGTGACTCTTTCTAATGGCAAGTTTCATCGCATTCATTTGCATTCCGTTCATTTCGCACCAAGTTGAAACACGTTCAATATCAGCTTGCAGTGCACCGCAATCCACAAGCTACTTAATCACGCGAAACAGCTTCAAGTCATCTGCATAGAGCAGTTTCCCAGACTTGAGGCTATCGCACATATCATTTATAAAGAGGACAAATATCAGAGGACCGAGGATGACTCCCCTGCGGTACGCCGGAAGGAATGTCAAATAAATTCGACCTAGCATCGTGCACTTTGACAAAAGCTTTGACGCAGACAGATATGATTTCAGCCATTGAATGATCTAAGAAGGTAGTTCCAGGCGGTTCAATTTTTCAATTGCCAATACGTGAGGTACCTTGTCAAAAGCTTTTGAGAAGTCAACGTAGATTGCGTCAACCTGACACCGCTTTTCCAGCTCATTGATCACACTGTGGGTGTATGTCATGAGGTTCGACGTGGTTGACCGCTTTTTTACGAATCCATGTTGATGCACGGAAATCACAGGTTGCAAGGCAGGATGCAGCACGTCGTGCAATATACTCTCAAAAACTTTTGCTAGGCAGTTCAAAATAGATATCGGTCGATAATTCTCCACGCAATGTGTGTTTCCAGCCTTGTGGATTGGAATTATTGATGCCAGTTTCCAAGCATCCGGAAATACTCCTTCGATCAAGGATCGGTTGAAAATCGCTGTGACGGGAACAGACAGCGACTGAGACAGCGACAAAGACGGGCGGAATGAGATCGGGACCAGGACCTTTAGATGAATCGACAGCGCTGAGAGCTTTCTGAATATCGTCATCACTGAAAATGACTTGAGGAAGTCGAAGGTTACACGATGGAAGACTTTCCAAGTATTGCTGCGACATTGGAGGTGGGTTGTCGTCGTGTACGGAACGAAAGAACTCGGCGAATAGATTCGCAGCTGTAACCGACGAGCAAGAGCTATGAGACTTGTAGGAAACATCAACGGGATCTCTGGCAGAACTACCACGATTGTTGATGTAGGTCCAGAAGGAATAAGGATTTTGTCTGAAATTTGCTTGGATACTGTTGACATACTCACGGAAACGAATCTGTTGCAGATGAGTGTACTCCTCTTCAGCAAGCTTCAACTCTCTCTTGTTCGTAGAATTCCTGTTGCAGAAGAACCGTTTCCTGATCTTTCGTAAGCGGTTTCGACAATTGCGGAGTGGTGGCGTCCACCAAGCTTGGCTAAACTGCTTAGATGGCCTAGGAGGTTTTTAAGGAACAGTATCCCGGATGATTTGATGGATAGTTCCATAGAAAGTGGTAACTGAGGCACCGATTGCATTGTTGTTCAGTAGCTGGTTCCAATCCTGGGAGGCGATCATTGCATTTATGGCTTGATAATCACAGCGGCTGAAGTCCAGATCATTACGCGGTGTGATGTCTGATAGAGAATCATCCTCGCGAGAACGGGCGTCCATAGTTAAAACGAATGGCCTCAAAGAGTTTTATGATACATGGATCACTTACGAATACCAAGTCAAGTAGCTTTTCGTTCGCGTTCAGAAGATCATTCACCTGATAGAGGCCCCCTGACAACATAGACTCAACTAGGGCAAGCTCCTGTTCCGTTGACATATTAGTTGGCAAGTATCCCAAAAACTCTTCATCAAATCGCCAGATTAAATTTGGTAGAATGTAGTCTCCAAAGCGTACGATTACATCATGGGGGTCGGCTTGACTCTGAATTTGGTTGACTGATTCCACGTGCCTTGCGTAGCTCTCAGGACATTTGTAATTTCTGCAAAACTGAAGTGAAAAGCAGCTTTACAAAAGCCACTGCAAGCAACTTCCACAGCATCCATATTGATTGAGCAACTGTGACAAATTGCCGACGTGCTCATGATGTATTTTCGATTTAAAATTGCGTGGTCGACAGAAATTACCTCAGTGTTACGTCTGTTTGCCTGTGCCTGTGGTTCACAAAATGACAAACAGATGGCGCGTCTAACGCGATAACTGATAGTAAAGTTGTCGCAAAGAAGCTGGGATCGGAGTGGCGCCTTCAACCGTGGATGGAGCTAAAAAACGAACTGGACTGTCGACTTATATGAAAGTGGTGACTCCAAATCGCGACGATAAGGTCGCCAGAGCTCCACCCAATTGGAACCTTAAGAAGACTCAAAAGGCTGTTGTGAACGAGAAACAGTTGAAGGCAAACTGGCCACGTGGACAAGAAGACTGTACAAAATCTTATGGCAGGTGCTAAACGAAAGACCCGGCAATTGGCATTCGGTAAAATGGAAGCTAGGCTGTAGATTTCTCCTGTATTCTGAATAAACTGAACTTGAAAAAAAAAAGAATTTGGCTTATTTTAACTTTGATCAACTCACACACATTATTGTTTGACCAAATTTTGATCGGAACACCCTCTATGCGACAAGTTCTACAAAAGAAAATATTTTTTCTTGGTAATAATGCAATAACGAACATTTTTTATTATCCTAAATTTTCTATTTCGCAAACATAAATAATCATTTATGGGCCCAATTAGAAACAAAAGCTATTGGAGAACTGAAATTTTCTTGTTTTTACTATTTTGGATTTATTCAATTTTCTTTTTTGGGCAGTAATTAATCTCATATGAAATTATTTCATCTTATCGTCTGCTTAAATTTTCTTTGATGTTTTGCTAGGTGCTTGTTACAGGCAATAATTGGTAGCAGACATTCATCCTACGAGCGGTGGCCACTCCTCCTTCTCGAGAACTTGTTTTTTCAAGTCTTAAAATACGGAAATCGTGAAAGGAGATATTGATTTCTGATTGACTTCAGGTGGGATTCGAAGATGTTGACGACGTTCACTTTCTTGAAATTCATAAAATCTAGGAGCTCAGATTTTTGGCCGCTTATGGAGCAACCGCTCCAACTAAGGATGCTCATAGCCACCAGTTTATATTGGATGAGGACTACAGTGGTATGAAGTTGCTCAGATCGGGTCTTGCATGTTCGCTTGATGGTGATTACCGATTCGTGGGTGACTATTTCGCTGAGTATGGTGAATCCTCGCTCACAAAAGAAGAACTGGATTAATCCAGGCCAATCCTGGTGTAATGGAGGTCATGGGTTGACGATTCTTGCTTGCGGGACATGGTTCGAGTTACATTGTCCCCGAGTTATATCTGCGGCAAAATCTGGAACTTAATCTGATAATGCAAAATGACTTCATTTCACATTCCAAACAACTTTTCCCGAAACGGCAACTCTCTAGAACTTTATTTGGTAAAGATAGACTGCAGCGCCATCTCTGTTGCAATATCTAGACCTAATATGATAATGTACAAAAACGACAAATGGCATACTAAGAAACCTTTGCCGAAGATTGTAACTTTCAAGCACTTCATTTGGAAAAGATAGACGGCAGCGCCATATTCTGATACTGACAAATGACGACAAATGGCATAATGAGAAATTTTGTCCAAGGCGGCGATCCTTTAGCGCTTCACGGCAACTCTCATCGACTAGTTTATGACTAGAATGTTTTATAATCAATTCTGTTCACACATCGAAATCAAAACCTCCTTCCTTTTAAAGCAGATTCCCGGTGGCCAATGTTACTGGAACTAGGGGTGGTATTGCACATTTCGATTCGACTTACTATATTCGAGAAATGTTAAACTCGAATCGAGTTATGTTTGGTATTACCATAGACTAACTCTAAGACCAGTAGGTCCCATACAAAAACGATTTTTTTCTTGGCTCAGTCAGTACTAGAACATCGTCCCAAGCTCGGTCCCAAGCTCAATAATGCACCCCTTATAATGAACTCACATGAACACACTCTCAAATACTCTGTCAAAATAACACAGCAAATCAAAACAAAGGCGCAAATATGTATAACAAGGTGCTGGCTTCAAGGTGTAATTCGGACCAAGGGGTTCTACAACAGTGAACCAATTTCAAATCGCTAGTTACATATTGATTGTTGGTATTACGGTTTTTTTTGAGTTCATAATATTAGCGTACTAGATTTTCAGCTTAATGGGTACTAGATCAACTCGAAGAGAAATGACAGATTGTACACTCCCGTTTAATTTTACTCAATTTTTGAGTACAATTGTAAACCTCCTCTTTTTTCTCACGGAAATGTTACTTAATTTTCGGAAAAAGTGGATCTACACATAAAATTGAATAGATTCACTTTTTACAAAAATTTAGCAACATTTTCGTGAGAGAAAAAGAGATAATACACAATTGTTATTAAAAAATTGAGCAAAATTAAACGGGAGTGTAAATGTGTAAGAACAAACATAACTTCCTCGGTAGTGAATTGTTTGCAGCTGAAAATTTAAATTTAAAAGAAAAACTTTTCTTTTAAATTTAAATTTTACCATGTTTTTTGACGACAGTGACGATAATAAAGCAAGCACTCTGTCCGCAGAGACGTGAACTGAGGGATTGCAGCAACCCACTTGCTTTGAGTGAAAATTAGTGAATAAATTATGGTGAATTGTAAAGTTTAATGAACATTCGAGGAGTTCATTGAAATTTTTTGAATTTCACATGATGTTCGTTGAAGTTCCTTAAATTTCCACGAAGTTTGTTGAACTTTGTTTTTGTTGAAAGTTCATTTAAATTCGTAGAACATCCATGTAGTTCGTAACATCCCTGAAGGTAATTGAATTTCCATAAAGATTGTTGAACTTGCCAAAAGTTCATTGAATTTCTTTGAAATTCTTAGAACTTCCCTGAAGTTTATAGAACATCCCTGAACTTCGTAGAACATCCCTGAAGTTTGTAGAATTTCTTTCAAGTTCGTTGACTTTCAATGAAGTTCGTTGAAGTTTCTTAAATTTCCATGAAATTTGTCAAACTTCCCTGAAGTTCATTGAATTTCTGTGTAGTTTGTTGAACTTGGCTGAAGTTCGTAGAGTTTCTACGTAGTTCATTGAATTTCTATAAAGTTCGTAGAACAACCCTGAAGTTTGTGGAACTCACATGAGTTTTGTAAAACTTCCCGATTGATAATGTTGCTTTGTCGGGTTGGCTTGGTTAGGTAAAAGGATAATGGGGCCTCCCTTAGCTCTTAAAGCAAAACCATGCTGGAGACAGCTGGGTTCGATTCCCGGTCTGGTCTAGGGTTTTTTCGGGCTGGAAAATTTCTCGACTTCTCTATGTATAGATTATGGTGGTTATTCCGACAGTCACGTCACTAGGTGACAATCGAGTCACCCATGATTTGGTATTCCGAGAGACGGGGTAAGTGACAAACCTCACCCGCGATGAACTCAGTTCATTTGTCGATGTATTCCCACAGTCGCAGCGATGTGACGAAAGAAGCAAAAAAGTGACGGTTAGAGTCGGCATCTAGTGAGCACGTGACAATTTTTTTGTGGTGTTTTTCATCCGTGGTTTCTAGCAGTTTCGATAGCGTTGAACGTTAAAAATGGCAGAAAACAGGTATAATTGAATTTGAAAGAATATATCTGTTTAAACGTAAAAAGTTTTCCTCTTTCAGACAAAAAAATACCAACAAGAAGCAATTCCAGCTGATGATTGGAATCCTTGAGGAGAACCCAGCGGCTGCAAAGGGCCTGAAGTTTGCGGAGAGTGCTAATTTTGGCCGAGACCAGTATACTGAAGTTTGGAATGAAATAGCAGCAAAATTGAACAGCGCGGGTCCACCCTCCAGAAAAATAGCGGAATGGCAAAAGGTTTGTTGCTAGTGTCATGAAGAAACAAAATAAATTTTAGCGTATGTTTATGCCCAGGCGTGGAGTGACTTAAAAATGAAGGTGAAACGGAAGCTACAGCATAATAAAACGGAGGTAAATGCAACTGGAGGAGGACCAAACCGACTGATGGTACTGTCGGCTTATGAAGAGGCAGTTGTGAATCTTCTGTCTCTTGAGAAAACGACTGACCATGAAGGTAATAAGCTGCATGAAATTGTTTTACATGTTTAATAACAAAATCGTTCCTTTAATAAACAGGTCCGTCTTTTGGACTTACTCTGCAGCTTTCTCCGAGACGACAATCCCCGAGACGACAATCCCCAAAAAACATTTCGTTGGAGTCATCAAATGACGAATACGAAGAAAATCATACTGATAAACGTGAACCAGTTGTTGTACCTTCAATAAGGACACCTGTAACTCCAAAGCGTTCCACGCCGAGGAATTATAGAATGAAACTTTTGGAGGTACAGACTGATTTCATGAGACAACTAACGGCAAACAGCCGGGAAAGCCTCCAGATCCAGAAGGAAGCTCTAGAAATTAAAAAGGAAAAAATGATTTTGAAGAGGGAGCATTATTCTAGAATGGAGAAGATAAGAGCAGATGAGTTAGAGTTTCAAATAGAAGTCCTTAAATATAAGAGAATGAAGCTGGAACTTAAACAGTCAAACAAAGAACTGTAGCGTCATTTTTACATGGTTTAATCTTGTTTTGAAATAAAGGTTTGAAAATGTACTCTTGTGTTTATCAATTGATTTAAACATTCCTTAAATGTGTATTCAAATCATGACGGTTATTTTCTTGAGTATGTGGAGGCCCAAAGATGTAAACTGTACCGAGTATTGAAACTAAAGATTGTTTCTAAATAAATAATAGGTCTCTGGAGTACAAGTATATATAACTACAAGGAAAACTATGAATCTTTGTATAGCTAAAGAAAACAAGGTGAAATCAATTCATGCAGGTCCACAAATCTTAGCTGAAACAAGTTTTTGGTGAAAACTTGTAGAAGGTTACTCAAAATCCCGCTACAAGTGAAATAAACCATCCTCTTTCACAAACAAGTGAAATAAACCATCCTCTCGTAGTTTATTTGTATGATATGAATTCATGATGGCCCAAAGATCTAATCTAAACCGAATATTGAGGTGAAAAATTGTTCTAGGTAATGCAAAACTCTCTGGACGAACAAGTGAAACCATTAATCTTTTGGTAGTATATAAGTAGCTAATCTGGGCTTCAAATGATGAGTTGGCAAAGGCCAGTGTAACCTACCTCCGGTCCTAACAAGTTCCTACGACTCCAAGAGCCATATGATCTCAAAAGACTTCCAGTTGAAACTTGGAGACGCTGGTTGGCGTAGCCTGTGCAATGTTGTCAATTTGACAATAGCAAAATGAGGGGGTTCTACTGAAGATCGTGTACCTGTAAATCATATTGTAAATGTTCTATTCTCATTTAAATAATTATTTAAGCACGATTTGGAATCATCTTTGCATAACAAAACCATTCATCTCAAAAGTCTTTAGCTACATTACATTTTAGCATTTTAGCATAACATTTGCTTTAAAATTACACTTTTGAGCTTCATCTACTATATTTAAAAAAAACTGACATGCACCTATAAGCAGTATAGGATTAAATTGATATTTATTTACATTAATTGTTATGTTATGTATTCTCCGTGCGAGGAGTAACGATTATGATGTAGAAGGAGATGTTCGCTCATCACCATGAGGCACCAAGAGTGAACAACAATGTTTTTGGCTAGAATGAAAGATGTGAAGAGAAAGTGTTGAAAGGTCCGTCAGAGTGCGGCAGGTAAGAAAATTAACAGATGTTTTTGAAAATGGAGCGAAAGGGCATGTATCCAATGGTACTCGAACCATGGACGTCAATCTTTGCCTAACATCCCACTGCGGGGTAGGTTGTAGCGACGGGACAAGTCCGCCACTTCAACAGGCAAAAATTGACGCATGGAAAGACGCTCATGTACCACTGTGGCTTGTATAGTTTATTCTTAGCGATCTATTGTGTGCACTCTGTTTACTGATGCGCACATGGGAGAGGAACTCTCTCCTTTTTTGGGTTTGTTTTGATTCGCACCGACTGACCATCACTAAAGTTTTTCTCGTCGTCTCCAACGTAGAGACCTCGGAGAGAAACATCGTGAAGCGATGCGATACTGGTCCCCACCAGTATAATTAATGGTTACCACCATTTATGGGTTTACATACATTAATTGTTATGTTATGTATTCTCCGTGCGAGGAGTAACAGTAAACAGAGTGCACACAATAGATCGCTAAGAATAAACTATACAAGCCACAGTGGTACATGAGCGTCTTTCCATGCGTCAATTTTTGCCTGTTGAAGAGGCGGACTTGTCCCGTCGCTACAACCTACCCCGCAGTGGGATGTTAGACAAAGATTGACGTCCATGGTTCGAGTACCATTGGATACATGCCCTTTCGCTCAATTTTCAAAAACATCTGTTAATTTTCCTACCTGCCGCACTCTGACGGACCTTTCAACACTTTCTCTTCACATCTTTCATTCTAGCCAAAAACATTGTTGTTCACTCTTGGTGCCTCATGGTGATGAGCGAACATCTCCTTCTACATGATATTTATTGTTTAGTGGTATTATTATTAGATAAGCCATTTGTTTCATAAATCATCAAACCAGGCTCTTCGATCACTCCAATTGCTATTTATGAAATGGAACTAGAGCAGAGAAAAGAAAATCCTTGAAAATATGTCCTATCGAATAATTTGTTGCGATTCTCAGAAAATCCTGTATCTAAAATTGAAATTTAATCTCTGATTTTCTATCATTCTATTCTGTATAGAGCGTTTACAGAACTAGTAGTATATTGATACATATTTACTTTTTATTTTTAATAACATACCAAGGGTTTCAAACTTTTGTACATACGCATCTCATGTTCTCTTACTATTATTGTGAATAGTCTTTCGATGAGTGGATGATCAGCTTAGTTGCGGATATATATTCTATTATTTAATGTTATGATATAAAATTACATGATATTATTGCACTTAAATTTGTTTAATTAAATTCACGGTAGTATCTAAGAGACTCACTACAAATAATAACGGCGATGCAAGGAAACGGAAATTTTCGGTTGGATCCCTTCTTGAAAGGTGGGGTGGGGGGCTTCCATACGAATGAAACTCAAATTTTTGCATAACTCGAGAACCAATGAAGCAAATAGAACCAAATTTGGCATGTGGAAGTTTTTGAAGGCAAGAAATGTTTATGTTATATTTGTTTGTCTGTGTTTGATATATATATATATATATATATATATATATATATATATATATATATATATATATATATATATATATATATATATATATATATATATATATATATATATATATATATATATATATATACAGCGAATCCACGGGAAAAGAATAGAGTTGAAAAAAAAAGTTGTCCGATTTTGCTCAAAATCGCTTGGTATATTCTTCATCGAAAATAATAAGACCTGTATTTTTTTATTTTTTTATTAGGGTGACCATGTTCGATATAGAGTTACCAGAAATATCGACATTTTTCGAAATTTTTTATTTTTAAAAAATCATTACTTCTGAACCGCTGGATCGATTTTTAATATAATTTTATAAATAGAAAGATTATTACTTCTAGATTTTATTTCAAATATTGATTAAAATAACTAATGTACTCAAATATGCTAAAATGGTCAATATATTTGTTTTTTTATGATTTTCAAAATGTTGGACCACAACGACTATTTATTTTTATATTTTTTTTATAAAAATTCAAACATTGTTACATAACATATCAAAAAATCTCAGATGTTCATTGAGCCGTTTTTGAGTTAAATTTTTTGAAAATTTAAAGTTTTTTGCCTATACACACATGGAATGAGCATCATTTTCCATCACTTCAAAATAACTGCGGGAATCATTTCATTGAAGTTATCAAACTTATTCCTAATAAATTCATGATAACCATGTTTACAAATCTAGTTTTATTTGTGAAGTATTGTACTCATCATAAGTAGGGGAGACTGGTTCAATTCTGATTCCATTAAATGTAAGAACTATAAATCAGCCTCAAATTGTTTAAAAGCAGAGACCAACATTGCTAGGGTTTACTCAGTCATGGTTTACGCTATAACTGGAGCCACAATGGTCCGTTAGCGTCCAAATTCAGCATGAGTGCTCATAAAGATGGCAGAGGCACTCATGCCGAATTTGAGTTTTAGCGTAAACCACGACTGAGTAAACTTAACTCATATTTTGAATTAATCCACATTGAGTGAACCGAACTGAAACCTTACTAAAGAAACGTTTAATACAATGAAGCACGACTGCTCAAATTGCCATGTTTAGATTAATAGTTACAGGAAACCTACTCCTAAACTATATGGTTATGCAGTGGAAAGGAGAACAAAGTTGGATAAAAGCTATTCCTACTTTTGTAATACCTGCTATTGCAGACTTTATCGCTTTATCAAGAAAGAAAACGAGCCAGCAACTCCAAGTGCAGTTAATCTAGAATGTGAAAATCAAGAACTCAACGTTTCTGAACCGTGTTTAATTTTCAAAGAGCAATATCCTACTTTTTAAATTGGATTTTCAATGTTTTCCAGTAGCCGCCCAAAAAATTGTATTCTGGCTGGTTCAAGTGCAACGCATACTGTCTGCGTATGCATTTATCATCAGAATGTTAAATTAATGTTTAAAACCCTTAAGGTTAAGAAACTTATTCCTGACCATTTTAAAACGTATCTTGACTTGTTTTTTAAATTACTCTTTGAAAATCCTACAGAGAAATGTTGGATGAAAATCTGTGATCATTGCCCGGGTACGCAGACACTGGAGAATGACCTGATGAATTTTCTTGAAAACATCGATTCCTTAGAATTTAAACAATAGAAGCAAACAGATCGTTGTCATCTAAATTCAATGCAGAAGAGTTTGTGGAAACATTTTTAGAAAAATTAAGCGAATTATCTCCGCATAATTCTATTGCACAGCAACAAGGTTAAAACTTAAAACAACTTAAAATTAATTTGGAAGCAATTGACTGCATTATAATTGCTGACTTCTCTGAAAATTACTCTTTTGTTATTCTGGACGCTATACAAGGTTTTCATTGGGCAAACGCTCAATGCACAATCCATCCTTTTGCCATATATTATAAGGATGAAGCACAAAATTTAAAGCTTACAAGCTTCATAGCACACTCGGCACACTTACATTTACATCACATTTACATTTACACTTACATAAACTTTTTACACATTATGGTTCACAAAAAATGGATTTCCCTTGTACAAAACATATACAATGATCCATGATCCGTAACCATGAACATAATTCCATTTTCCCCGAGCTGATCTTGCTTGCAATGCAGGGTGAAACAACAACGTTATTCACACACAACAGCATATTACACCCTGATGTTTTTTTTTGCTTCTATGCACTTTATTTTTGATGATTCGCTGGCAAAATTGGGTTTTAAAGGCCAAAAACAATCGATGTGCTTCGAATCTGCGAGGTAGAGATAAATCAAAAATGATTCATACCAACCGCAAATTGTATCAAGCTACTTGCCTTTATTCCAGTAAGTGGAATTCCTTAGCCTAGCTGTACTATACTAAGAATACAACCCATTCCATCACTAGAATCTAGTTTTTTGAACTTTAATTACAGTAAATAATCAAAAATCTCAACTAAACTAAAGTAAACAAGTGCACAGTCATCGAAACTAAAGGGCCTATGCAGGTACCGTAATGTTACGTTATGACTGTAGTTGCCAAACAATTTGAATTATGCAAAAATAATATAAATAATACCTGTGGAAAGGCATCAAGAACACTAAGTTGAGAGTCAGCGTAAAGTCCCAGGAGGGGCTTAACAAAAGTCAGGAAAAATAAGAAGAAGAAGGATAATGTTTTAATTGGTAGGTTTGATTTTTTAATTTTTTTTTCAACAGTTTGTTTCACAACATATCTTTAAAAATCAGATTCATCGTTGGTATGACTACATTTTTGAGTCACAGCTAATTTTTTCAACTTCAATCCATGAAGATGTTTTTTGAGGCTTTTGAGGCTTTGATTTTTGGGCTTTCTCGTTTCACTTGCAATAGAACTTCTTGTATCTCATTGCTCTTTTCTTTTGATTCAACATATCTTCGGAATATTTCCAGTTTTTCCTTCTTCGCGTTAGACCGCTTACTCACTCTTGTTCCAGTCCTAACTCTCATTCCGAGCTCATTAGGTTGATCTTCTGCTTCCATAGATTCACCGTTTGTTTTCAAAAAACAACTCCGAATTTACCTTTTTCCACCCGGAAACTTCCCGCACCGGAGGACCTCGTTCGTTGAGCGCATTTCTCAAGTGACCCCATAATCGGTGGGAGTTTCTTTTGGCATCGGGTGCTTTAACAGACCCCGAGCAAGGTCTGGGTTTTCTTCCATGAATTCCATATAGAATTCCACTTAAGAGGAGTTGATACTTAACGCATTTCGTGGCGATTTTTTTTCCGTCGGCCTATTTCCTCACATGGTGACAATCACCGAACTCGTGGCGATTCCGTTAACCTAAAATAAACTATAATTAATGCTTGAATTCAAATAAAAACATTATATTTGTACTTACATATGTATTGATACATGTTTACGATTTACCGATTATAACTATGTGAAATCAAATTCATATGTTATGATGTTGCACTTATTTTGGCGACGAACAACTTCTACACTGAATGTTAATTTTAGTTTATATTACAAAATCGAAAGTAAAACTCACTAATCCATTCGTTGTTTTCAGCAACGAAACTGATTTGTTCTTTTTATGAAGATACATTCGTAATTAATTGCACGCGCAACTGTCAAAAGCACGAAACTTTTGTTGACACAGAAAGAACATTCGTACATTGTACGTAAACAATACAAAGAGCTACGAATATTTGGTCACAAATTCAAAAAAAACATCCCTCTGCTGGTTGCATGAAGGACTGACAGATCTACTTTATCGACTCAAAATGTAATTGACAAAAACAAACGCAATCACGTGGAATTGTCCAGCGTTCTTTTTATTGTTTCAGACATGGGGTTCGAACCTGAATATTTGGAAATTGATGAAGTTTTTTCAGAAGCAGATAATTTATCATCTCCATGCAAAGCGCTAGGAGCGGACAGTAATTTTATTGCTAGAACAAATAGACATGAAGAGAAAGCGTATTGATAGATCCGTAAGAGAACGGCAGGCTTTTGAAATTGAATAGATGTAAGTTTGAAAACGAGCGGAGGGCATTTGAACGGTAGTATACGATCAGGCACATAACCCTTTGTCAAATAACCCTTTGTTCAAATGCCCTCCGCTCGTTTTCAAACTTACATCTATTCAATTTCAAAAGCCTGCCGTTCTCTTACGGATCTATCAATACGCTTTCTTCATGTCTATTTGTTCTAGCAATAAATTACTGTCCGCTCAGCGCTTGCATGGAGATGATAAATTATCTGCTTCTGAAAAACTTCATCAAGATCGTTACTTCGCGCTGGGAGAATACAAAATAACAATCAAAAAAAAATTTGGAAATTGCTGATTCTAAATCCGTGGTTGATCTCACTAGGCCACGTTGCCTCGTGAGAACACGTTTGATTAATGAGCATGAAGTTATAGCTCACGACAGAGCTTTGATTTTTATTTTGGGATATATAAATTATTTCCGCCCATACCAGCAGAAACACCATCGTGCATGAGTGCGGTATAAAAGAGAAGCAGCGATTGGCTGGTCATCACGAAGTTCATTTCGTGCATTTTACAAAAAGGTGTAATGATAGCATTTCACCAGATAAAAAGCATTATGAATGTTTCATACAATATACGAGACATTTGTTCTATGTAAAAAATCCATGTTTACGAAACGCGTGAAAGCTACTTTACGAAAATAAATTTTCAGTGTACTTAACGAGATATGTGTAGTCGAATCGCGCTCAAAAATGCCCGAACTTAATGTTACGCAATGTCAGTTTTTACTCGAAAATCTAGTACTACCCGAACCGTTTCACTCGTTTCGAGCTCGAATAGAAATCGATAATGGCAAATGTGGTCGAAACAAAAAAATAGCACTCGTATCGAAATGTCACCCAAGATTTTCTACCACCAATGCATGTTTCACTCCACCACCTTTGGAGGGATGTACAAACATTGTGTCTAAGTTGAAATTTCATAATTCTAGAAAGGGTTGAAATCCGGGTCAACATTGACTCTAATGTCCTATGTGTCAGATTTTTAATACCCGAGGAAGGTTAAATTAGGAGTAAGTGAATCTATTGAAGGCGGTTTTTTACTTAACATTTACTTGCTGACTATTTCGATGGAATTTCATGTTCCGATTTCACACAAAAGCACCGTAGATTAAGTTGGCTTTCAATATGTGAGTAACATCTTTAAGCGGAACTGATTCTCCATTTTTGACAAGATTAGAAGAAAGAAAAGAGACGAACAAATCAGGAGTAGGTAAAAATGAACTGGCCATTTGGTACTTTAGTCTTACGGTGTGTTTTCTGAACGGCCATCGGTTTCACAGTTTCAATCAAATTTAGCCTACATTACGCTACAAAACGCTACCACCCAAAAGGTGAGTTAATCTAAAACCGTAAGGTGCAAAAACAAATAACTTTTTTCGGAGAAAGTATCACGAGGCAAATAAAATCCCAGCTTAATAGGGTGCATTGCATGAAATCTCCTTCCCTAAAATACCCTCTTAATTTATGGGATAATCACTCATCTTTTATTCTCAAATCGCCGGTGACAGACAGCGCCTACCCAAAATGTACAGAAGCGAAAAGTTATTTCACCGCATTGCTTATGGGCTCTAATTCCAATTTTTTGCAATCAATGTGACAAACAGTTGTTGTTTGCTGCCAGCGTGTAACGTACAGAAAAATGCTCTTAATAACAGAAGGGATCCGTTCCTCCTTTCAATTATTTTCATTTCTCCGATCAGTAACAGCAATAGCCGCCGGGTGTGGCTGTTTCACAGGATGCTTGATTTTGATATTTTAATTTCGACACATCAAAGCGCGCGGTAACAAATGTTTCACTTTTCACAATCTGGGATAACCTCTGAGTGGAACCCTCGAATAAAGCGATCACTCTCCTCTGCACTCGAGTGATGTGTATTGCATTGCGGGGTGAAAACAGATTCATCAGTCCGGTAGACTTTCAATTTTACTTGAAGGGTACTTTATGTCACACAAAATCGATGTCAATTGTGGATCGGATTGGTTATGTTATACCTTGACATAATGAATCAATTTATTATAAGACAGGCTCCTAGCAAGAGGTGGCTTATAGGGGGTTGCTGAGAAGATTGTTTGAGATTTAAAACTTCAAATAGGGTAGGGAAAGGGTTCAGTTCTCTGGGACCCTATTCCAAGCCCGGGTAAACGTGAACCTACATCGCACATTTTTTTGTTGATAGTTCAAACCATTCCCTACCCTAAAGTCCAATATCACTTACTCTAAATTGACTGGAGCATCCCTAAACTTAAGAAGATTTCAACAGTATTCGAGTCCTATTTAAGAGCTTGAAAATTATTTTTTCTTTAATCTTGTTTGCTGTTAAGGAAGACAATTGCTTATCATTTGCTCGCTTCAGGATTGACATAAACAAAGCTTTGAAAAACGGGTTTTTTTATTTTTAAGTCGTCCAGGTTTGGGCCAAAGGGGTCGATCGTTAGTAAATTTACAACTAATACATTTTATCTTGTTTTACAAGAGCGAACGGTCGTCTGGAACTTTTAGGGAACACGTTGGCTTTATAATGTTTCATGGAATTAACAAACACTTCTTTGCTGTTATTATAAATCATCATTTATTTTATTATTTATAAACTTAAGACACACAAGTTAAAATCTAGTTTCACAATTAACAGGTCAGCCTATGACATCGGTTTGTATTCAAAGCGTTGGAAAATAACCTGTTGCAGGGTATCATCAGGGAGCAAGCATGCTACATAAGGCCTATGTATCAAAAGTGTCAAAAATCCAACAATAATTAACAAAATCATGTTGCTATTATGATGACCGATGTAATCCGAGTCAATTGAGACAAAATTAATCAACTTATAGTTGTTCACTTTCGCGTAACTTTCAATTTCTTGAAATTTTGGGGCATCATGATTTCACTGGTTAAGCTGTATAGATGATCTACACAATCTTCAAGTGATCTAAATTTGGCTTAATTGAATCGATAAAGCAAGTAATTCAGTCTGGATGTGTTCACATAGCTAAAATAACAATGATTTTACTAGAAAATCGTAGACCCAATGTTGGGAAACTTTTTTTTTGTATGTTCCCAACTACATATGGCCTGTTGTATCAATAACATAGTAAAAAGGTTGTTATATATTATTGCATATAGCACAGATCGTGAGATTCCAACACATCTCTTATAGGAAAATAAGGTTGTCTTCCTTGGGCCTCTAGGGTATTCAAAAGGCGTGTTTTGGCGGCGTAATTATACGTGCATTGCCAGACTGCGTGATCGATGTCATCAAAACCGTTTCTGCACCGGCAAAGATTGCTGTCCACGAGGTTAATTCGATAGAGGTGGTTATCTAGCTGGTAATGGTTGGCTACGTGCAGGTCCTTAAACCACGCCGTCAATGAAACAATAGGAATGATAACAGCCGTCCTAGATTTCCGCTGTCCCAATCGGTTCGCCAACTCGAAAGGGTACTCTGACGTACTAAATGGTAAAATTCATCGTGTGAAATTTGTCTATCATACAAATCGCCTTCCTGAGCGCCCACTTTTTCGAGCAAGTTCGCTTTCTTATTGCCTGAGATTGAGCAATGCGAAGGGACCCAAACAAAGGTGATCAAATATGATCTTTCGATTAGCACACTTATCTGTTCCCTTAGTTTTGACAGCAAATAAGATGAGTGTTTACTAGGTATCATCGACCGAAAGGCCTCAATTGACCTGAGGGTGTCCGAGAAGATGAAGTAATGGTCTGCGCGCATGTTGTAAATCATCCCCAATGCGAAGTTGATTGCTGCCAGCTCAGCAACATAAACATAACAAGGTTCCTGAAGTTTGTGAAAGGCGCTAGAGTTTTCATTGATGACACCGAAGCCAGTGGATGGGCTTCAAATGGTGAGTTGACAACTTCTAAGGCGGTGCGATCGACCTCTGGTCCTCACAAGTTCCTAACTCACGCCTCCACGAGTCATATGATTACAAAAGACTGCTAGTTGAAACCTGGAGACGCTGGTTGGCGTAGCCTGGGCAATGTTGTGATTTTGACAATAGCGAAGTGAGGGGGTGCGACCGGTAAATCATATCATAATTTTCCATTCGCATATCTTTCAGGTCTTCCAGGTCATCAGGTATTATAAAATAATTTAAAATTAAATTTTTTTTTCTCATGTCATACATTGTCTAAACATTCTGGATGCGCAGATTTGTCTACAATTGCAACAAAACAGCAGCCGGCATACATGTTATTTTCAGTTCATTTTATAATATCCCTTCACTATATCTATTATTAAATAGGATATTGTTTATTCATAACCATTATCATTCATCTTTATCATCATCATTATCATTTTTATAATTACTAGTGTTTTCGGGATTAATATTTTAACATAATTTTTTTTTATAATTTCACCTAATAGGTGAATACCTAATAACTTCAAATAATTATTTCTTATATGTCCAATTATCATTATGATTTAGAAGAATCTAGTGCCTTGAATAAAAGAAGCTACAACGGAATCTATGGTAGGCTTTTACACATATTACACTTATTATTAGAGCCATTCTCTAGAATAGAGAGAATAGTTGTTTTATAAAGGGTTATGAGGTCTCCCGGATGAGCACTCTACCATGTGCCACAAATTGAACGAAGAAAGTTGAGTCTTTTCTGGCATTTTTGCTTCAAATACGTAATATAGGCATTTCAAGAACACTTTGAATCAAACCAGACCCCAAGGAATTTGAAAGATAATGATTGGGTAATATTTCTGCCCAAAAGATTAAGCTACAATTGGGCTGTGTACCGCTTTCGACTAAAAACCAGTTCAGTTTTCAGCGGTGAGAATTCCATACCTAGATTCCTAGCCCAAGACGATAAGTTATCTAGGGAATTTTGCAATGGTCCTTGCAAGTTGACGGCATGTGAGCTTCTAAAGGATACCACAGTGTCGTCAGCAATGTGTCTTAGCGTGCATTGTTCTGCCAAAAAATTGTCGATATCTTTGACGTAAAAGTTATAAAGAAGAGGGCTGACGCATGAGCCTTGGGGCAGACCCATGTAACTAGTTCTGGAAGTTGTCAGTTGTTCAAGTGAAAAGTTCATTTGCTTTTCGGACAACAAAGTCTTGCTCAAGTTTCTCTCGATAAATTGATGAATAGAGTCTTAACTGCTTCTTAATAAATCTATCAACTGATGCCTACATGATTTTTTAGATTGATGCAGAATTTATGTCATACCAGAACCAAAGATGTGAAGAGAAAGTATCGATAGGTCCGATAGAGTTCGGCAGGTTTTGAAAATTGAATAGATTTAATAAATCCATAAACAACAATGTGCAGTGTCTCCAGGTGTTCTTCTCTCAGGCGGTGATTGTTGAGGTTCGCCAGGTAGCAGTGGAAAATTGCTGGATACAGTAATAATCCAACATAATCCTCCAAATGCTACTCCCGATTCTTAGCTCTACTCCGTTTCTAGCTATGATGCTGTCTATCGATCGTTTGCCGTTCACGGACATTTTTGAGAAAGTAGTACAGGGTCGATTTAACCAATTTCAACGATTTCATTTGTTCAGGACGCTAGGTTTTTGAAGTGGCTGTACATAATTAATTGTCGGTACACGGTTTCTTCAAGTATAACTTCTGTGAAATAAATAATCGGGAAAAGCTCTGCAAAACGGTTATTAGTTTTCAACGAAAAAAACGACCTCTTTTACAACTATGTTATCGGCGATGAATCACTTGCACGGGTGGATTCTTTACGGGATCTCGGAGTCATTTTGGACAAGGAGCTTACATTCAAGGAACACTACGAGGAAATCATCAAGAAAGTGCGTCGTCAATTAGATTACCTTCCGTGGAATGATCCATTGAATCTGCCACCGTACGAAGCTAGATGCCAGCTGCTAGGTTTGAATTCATTGGAGTGCCGTAGAAAAACTGCTACAGCTGTGTTTGTCTTCAAAATGTTGGCTAGTGAATTTGACGCTCCGAATCTACTGGCTATGTTGGACGTGAACGTACCTGGGTATAAACTTCGTTCTAGTGTTTTTTTTTCGCTTGCCTCGACGCTACTACGAATATGATCTGAACGAGCAAACTCAGTCAATGATGCACGTGTTTAACCATCGGTATCCTGACATTGATTTTAATATTAGTATTGACGTGTTTACACCTAGATTACAGATTCATTAAGGCTATCAAAGATAGCTGTCAAATAAATAAAAATAATAAACAAATAAAAAAAATAAAAATAAATAATTCTAAGAGAAAACATATTTAAAAACATACTGTTGTTAAAAAATTCCAGATAAACAGTGCGTCTAGATATTAAATGACTCCAGCCTTACAATCATCTTTGTTTTGGGAGGCTTACAGGGATAACGTTGTTTGTTCCAATGTGATTTAAAAAATGACTACTGCCATGTAAGTAATCTTCACAGTTCCAGTAGAACATGGATGCGAAAATATTGGAGTGAACGAACCTGAGGTACAATGGTTATGCGTAAGTAATCCATCGTTCAATGCAAGCAGGTTATTTTCGAATGCTCATTGGAGCAGTAGTTGACCTCGAAGTTTGATTTGTACTTGGCATAACATCGTGTAAATAACCTACAAGCTCCTGACTGCTAAGAGTTTGTGGTACATAGGTAAAAAGACTGTGCTATATCATATTCTAACGATCCAAAAACAACATCGTTGGCTTCGTACCACTCCATCACCAGTTTCGCGTAATGGCACGATGTCAGATCCGGCCAAAACAGGGTGTCACCTTCGTAGGACCTGAAAAAGGGCAGCAGGCGCTACTGAAGCCATTATTTTTTTAAATTTGTCTGTTATGTGTGGCATGTTAAATTTGCCGCACTCACAGATCGCCTGCCAAACCAAGTACATCTTGGAAAATTTGTAAACCTTTTCTTCCGGAGCTTCTCTGGAACATCCAGGCAGGCCTTACCGACGAAAAACTCCAGGCCGGGAATCTACTTGGCGTCTACTTTAATGTACGTCTCTTCTTTAGAATATGATACATTTCGGCTGCACCAATCAGTCGCAGTGCAACTTCCTGGGGCGGGATTTGACCAACGTATTCTGTTTATCGGTTTAGTTGGGGGCCTTCCTTACCTTGAAGACATGAAGTCCGGCCCGCTGCGAATCCGACGGAAGAATTGACATTCTTGGCCACTCGCCGATAGGTCGCCTGGATCTCTCTGAACGATTTTACCACACGGGACAGCTCTCTCAATAACCACGTAATTTCTTCGGGATGTTGAGCTCCTTAGTGTACAAACATAAATGGAGAGGCATGAATTGCAAACAGCTGATTCGTAGAAATGCAGAAATGCATTCGCAAAATTGACATGAAGGTCGTTCAAAGCTCCTGTTCCGATATCAAGCAGAAGCTCCACCGAACAGTCGATTTCGGACCATTTTCAAATATTCACTATCTTTTTTTCTTTAATTCCAACAAATCAGATCTTCAAGTATGTTTGTCTTTTTTCAGTTGCCACCCGTAAACTTGCTTAGCTTAATTAAGATCATGTCGTGGAGTTTGACAAAATTGTGGGACAAAAATGTTGCTATGAAAATCTCTGACCTGACGGTACCTGAACACTGACGCTACTAAGCAGTTTAAAATGTATTCGGCATTTTGATGATTTTTCCGATAAAAAAAAATTTGATCATTGGCTTAGCTGAAATTTGACCAGAGCCCGAAAGTTACAGTAGCACCACAGAGCCCACAATTTGTTTTCCAGAATCCTAGGTATCTTATCCTTTATTCCTAATCTCAAACCCCATAAAATAAAACCAACTCCTTAACATCCTTCCTATCAAAACCATATTTTTCTGAAGAAGATTGTATCAGTTTTGATTCGATGAGCAAACAGAGCAAGATTTTAATTAATTACTCATATAGCAACTCACGAAATCACTAAAAAAATTCAAAGCTTACAATTCTTATTTGATTACAAAAAACAAACTTCAGTTAGATTTATTTTGGAACGCCCATGGCTTCCACGTATGTTGCCATCAGACAAAAAACAAAAACAATTAATTAAATAAATGTAAATTTAACAATCATTAGTTCTCGTTACCCTCACAAATGTAACACTGGTGAGGACTCACACAAAACTTCAGTCAAACAGTTGCATGTCAGGTTTAATGTGATAATTTCAATCCCCATAGTTTGTTTGTTGATATAATATTCATGCTTCCTTGAGCTTCTGATTTTCTTCCCCGTAGGGCAATAGCCCCGACAAACGAATGTCTCCCTCAATCAAAACAGGCAAATAATTGTAATCATTATCCTGTTTCAGAAGAACGCAGGGACCGTCAAAACAAAACCTACGAAGGGGGACCACCCGCAGACCAATTTTCACTACACCAAAAGCAGCGTGATTGCACTCAGTCTGTGCTATTTGCTTTAAAGATGTATCCGTAGGACATGGATTGTATTATGAGGGTTACATCTACACAGCAAGCGACTAATTGCATTTTTATTACTTTTCATTTTGCATTATTTGTATCCTAATAATCATATGCTTATTGCTCTAGAGTCTTCACGAATTGGTGGTAAGAGTTTCGTCAAATTAGTGTTATATTAGAAGGAAACATATAACGTTTACTTAAGGAAGTCGGGAAAGTTATCATCTTGATGTTTTGGCAGCCTTTTTTGGCTTGGTTGAACAGTATGCTTTACAGATTAGTTTATGAGGTCATGATATGTATGGTTGATCATTTTCGAGTAAGATTTTTGTGACTTATTAATTGTATATCATTGACCTACAAGTCTGTACATCCAAAGTTTCATCAATATTTATCATGAACATCATAGTTCTTCATTACATTGAGAGTAATCTGCAACGATTTAATTTTGAAGATTTTATTCGGATTGATTTGGATGTTCCGTTTTTGACAGTTTAAATCTTGTTCATTAATTTTCAATACTTGTTTGATATTTGATCTACGCTAATATGCCAACTTAAACATCACACTACGCAGTCTTCTTAATTAAGCATATGACTACATTTAAATCTCACTTTAATAATTGAGTGTATAATCATTATCAAGGAGGCGTTCAGCTCAAAATTAGTAATGTTGGCGGCTACTCAATAATTGATATTTTAATTCAGAAACAATCGTACTGTTCCAAAGATAAAAGGCATAAAACATAAGAAAAATGGATACTTGAGATGAGTGAGTTTAATTCCCGATTGATAGTCTGATAACGACGAGATAAATTCAACGTTTTCGGCTCGATGAGGCAACAACTTCCTTCGTTCCAGGATCACAGCAAGCCGCGCTTAGAAATAGACGTGTTTTTATTTTGCTCCGTCAATTTGACGAAAACGAAAATTTTGTTTAGTATTCGATACAAAATATTCAAATCAACCATTGATTCATTGGTTGGAAGTGAACCGAAAGTAAGTGAGCGAAGAACGGTTGCAGCGGTTGGTGTTTTGTAGCGTATGTTTACGTTTGTTTCGGTTATTCGGTACTACGCCATTAGGCTACCGTTCGAAAGGGCAGTGTTGAAACGGAACTGCATTGGAAAGCAAATCAATTTGTGACGCAAATGTTCCACCTTAGGAGACCGAACGCCCATCTGGAACCCATAGATATTTGTTGGAAGGCGATTTTTGACATCCTTGAAAAGATGCTCACGCCTTTTGTTATCTTGTAGCGGCTGTGATCTACAGTTCGAGTGAGCTTTTTCCATTGTGTCATCCCGAGGATCAAATACAATTTGTTTGCTTGTTAATGTGAATTATTTATTTATTTGACGTCAAACAAAGTAGACCAATACAAACTACATAGATAATTACATGTTTACTTCCTTAAACTGAACTTAAATGCTATCTTGTGTTAATTCGCTGATTTTTTAAATATTTTTGCAAATTTTTTCTTAGAATGATTAAAATCGCACATTTCACTGTACTGATTATAGAGAGTCATCATGCTGTTCAGCGGTCCAAATTTAGCATAATCAGTACGGTGACGATCAGCCGCGAATAGATTACGATTACGTAATTGTCGAGTTGGAGCATAAAAATTCAGCTTTGATAAAAGATCAGTTGAGTCAATGCGATGTGATACCAAATCGTTTACAAACAAAACTTTTGCAAAATCCCTACGTTCTTTCAAAGTTTGAATATTGATCAGCATACAACGTGCCTCATATGCTGGTAGTGGTAAAGCTGTCCATCCTAGCCTGCGTAGTGCATATAATAAAAACTGTTTTTGAATTGACTCTATTCTTTCTTCATGTTTTTTTATATAGGGGGACCAAACAATACTACAATATTCCAATATTGACCGCACATAAGCAACATAAAGAGTTTTAATTGTATAAGGATCTTGAAAGTGGTATCCAAAACGTTTTATAAAATTAAGCATATTGCCTGCTCTATGGATTATCGTGTTATAATGATCTACAAATGTAAGTTTTGAGTCTAGAATAATCCCTAAGTCTCTTATCTTATCGCATTTTTGGACAATTTCATTTCCTAATATGACTTGAACATTTGGTGTGCTTTGTTTTCTGCTGTACGTAATAAGATTACATTTTTTAACATTTAGTTTCAATAGACTTTTGCAGCACCATGTATGGAAGATTTGAATTTCATTACGAAATACATTAATGTCATTATCGTTCTTAATTTCTAGGTACAGCTTTATGTCATCCGCATATATGAGAAAATTAAGTTTTTTAAAAATAAGTGATATGTCATTGACGTATAAGATGAAAAGAAGAGGTCCTAAATGTGAACCTTGAGGAACCCCCGATGTGACTTGGATTGGAATAGACATTTTATTGTTAAACTTTACAATTTGCTGACGATCAGTTAAATAAGACTCAATCCAGTTAAGTAGTTTCATCTCAAATCCCATCTTTTCAAGCTTGAAAATCAGCATTGGAATATCTAATCTATCAAACGCTTTGCTGAAGTCGGTGTAAAGAGCTTCCACGTGATTACCTTTATCCATTGCATTTAATGAGAAATTGACGAATTCCAGCAAATTCGTAGCTGTTGAACGTTCTTTGAAAAAGCCATGTTGTGCAGTAGTTATTCTATTTTTAACTTGGCTAAATACATTTTTATTTATAATCGATTCGAAAAGTTTTGGAATGCATGATATTATGGCAATGCCACGATAATTTCGAATATCGGATTTTTGCCAGATTTATAAATTGGAATTAGGAAAGACTTTTTCCATTCTTTCGGGAATTCACCACTTTCCAGTGACTTATTGAACAGCCAAAATAAAGGAGTTGTAAGTTCACTTGCTAGATTTTTTATGAATACTGGTGGAAGTCCGTCAGGTCCTGGGCCTTTATTGGCATCTAATTGTTTAAGACCAGTAAGAATGTCTTGTACGAAGATGCTACTGACCCCAATATCCCTTGGAAAGTCAGGAAAGTATGAGAAATATTCTAAGTCACGATCATTATCCGAAAATTTAGTGTAGGTTTCTTGAAAAAATGTAGCAAAAGATTACAAATATCTTCTGAATTATCTCCTACTTTTTCGTCCAATGTCATATTAGTTGGAAAGTTGCATGATTTAGTCTTAGTTTTAACGTAATTGAAGAAATTTTGCGGACATGACCTAATCTCACTTTCAGTCTTTGTATTATACTCCGATAGTGCGGAGGTTATAGCTAAGTTAAGTTGATCACAGATATTCAGATACCTTTCCAAATTAGCTTGAAAGACTTTTTCCATTCTTTTCGGGAATTCACCACTTTCCAGTGACTTATTGAACAGCCAAAATAAAGGAGTTGTAAGTTCACTTGCTAGATTTTTTATGAATACTGGTGGAAGTCCGTCAGGTCCTGGGCCTTTATTGGCATCTAATTGTTTAAGACCAGTAAGAATGTCTTGTACGAAGATGCTACTGACCCCAATATCCCTTGGAAAGTCAGGAAAGTATGAGAAATATTCTAAGTCACGATCATTATCCGAAAATTTAGTGTAGGTTTCTTGAAAAAATGTAGCAAAAAGATTACAAATATCTTTTGAATTATCTCCTACTTTTTCGTCCAATGTCATATTAGTTGGAAAGTTGCATGATTTAGTCTTAGTTTTAACGTGATTGAAGAAATTTTGCGGACATGACCTAATCTCACTTTCAGTCTTTGTATTATACTCCGATAGTGCGGAGGTTATAGCTAAGTTAAGTTGATCACAGATATTCAGATACCTTTCCAAATTAGCTTGATTATTGTGATTTCTGAAAATTTTGTGAGCCTTTTGTTTCCGATTTTTCAAATTAGTGATTTGTTTGTTGAACCAAATTGTTTTTTTAGAAGCATTATTTCGTCTTTTTTTTGTGAGTGGAACTTCTTCCTGAACTATTTCCAGTAACAATTTATGAAATGTCTCTACTGCACAGTCAACATTATTTTGATACTTTAAGACCTTTTGCCAGTCTGTGTTTTTCAATTTACACTTAATATTGTCATAATTGGCTTTCTTGTAATCAAAGACGTTTTCATAATCAAATTCATTCGGATTTTGTTTTTTATGTACAAATACAGAAAACTCGATTGCTGTGTGAAACGCCTCATTCTTCCATAAAGGATAAAGAGATTCACTAACACAGAAATCCTCTTGTGTATTTGTTAATAGAAAATCCTAGTAGCAATTTTGTTGATTTTTCACGTGGTTAATTTGGTTAAGCCCTAAAAACGCAATTTTCTCAAAAATGAAATGCAATGTTTCGTTATCACCAATGACAGGAAGTAAAATACTCTCATTTTCCGAGTCAGGAATAAAATCTGCATTGCGCTGATTAAAATCGCCATATATATGAATTTTATATTCAGGAGGAAATTGAGTTATAGTTTCTTCAGCTGCTTTAAAGAATAATTCGTATGCTGACTTACAAGCTTGATCTGGTGGAAAATATACTGTTGCAAAAATATGAGTTTCACCAGCAATATGTGTTTTCACCCATACATGCTCAAATTCTTTAAATTTAGATGAAACCAGGAGTTCTGAACTAAAATTTGATGAAACTGCAATGAGAACTCCTCCGCCAGACAATCTTTGTGTTAAAAGTAAATCCCGGTCATCCCTAAAAACATTATAATCACTTCCGAAAATTTCTTCACTTTTAATACTATTATTCCAGCTTGTTTCGGTACCCAGGATAATCGAAAAATTGGAACCTAAAATATTTTTATGTATAACATTCATTTTTGCTGCACTTTTCATGCGATTGAAATTCTGGCAATACACCAGAATTTCGGTGGAAGGTAATTGTGGAGAAATTGATCGAAGTACGTCATTATTTAAAACTATAGATACATTACCGGGCGCGTCCGGTTCGTTATATTCTACCTCTGTAGAGTGCGTCAGGTCGTGCGAAAACACGGCCGCTCACAGGAGCAGGACGTGCAGTGCTGCGAGAAAGAGCTCCGCAGGGCAGGACTTAGTATATACTCCGGTGGAGCTGCTCGGTGACTTCTGAGGTTGTTGGTGATGTTATTGTTGTTGAGATTGTTGTTGTTGTGACTATGGTTGATGCTGTGGTTGTTGTTATTATTGTTGTTGATGTTGTTGTTGTTGTTGTTGTTGTTGTTGTTGTTGTTATTGTTGCTGTTGTTATTATTATTGAAGTTCCTCGTGTTGCGGTTATTATTATTGTTGTGGTTGTTGTTGTTGTTGTTATTGCTGTTGTTATTGTTAGAGTTCCTCCAGTTGCGGTTATTATTATTGTTGTGGTTGTTGTTGTTGTTGTTGTTATTGTTGTTGTTGTTGTTGTTGTTGTTGTTGTTGTTGTTGTTGTTGTTGTTGTTGTTGTTGTTGTTGTTGTTATTATTGTTGAAGTTCCTCGTGTTGCGGTTATTATTATTGTTGTGGTTGTTGTTGTTGTTGTTATTATTGTTGTTATTGTTAGAGTTCCTCCAGTTCCAGTTATTATTATTGTTGTGGTTGTTGCTGTTGTTATTGTTGAAGTTCCACGTTATTATTGTTGTGGTTGTTGTTGTTGTTGTTGTTGTTGTTGCTGTTGTTATTGTTGAAGTTCCTCCTGTTTCGCTTTCTACGGTTGCGGGATTTTTGAGCACCTATTTCCTGCTGTCGTCGACGCAGTTGACGCAAATCATAGGCTGACCAATCAGCTCTCCATACATTTTTGGCACCTAGTTGACGCCAGCCAGAACTGCCTTGCTGCTCTCTCTCTCTCTCTCTCTCTCTCTCTCTCTCTCTCTCTCTCTCTCTCTCTCTCTCTCTCTCTCTCTCTCTCTCTCTCTCTCTCTCTCTCTCAACCTCTTTTTCTTTGAGAATACTTGGTGTCTTCAACGAATTACTTCTCATCGCAGCTCCATCCACGAGGAGTCCATACGCTAATGCTAATGCTAATGCTAATGCTAATGCTAATGCTAATGCTAATGCTAATGCTAATGCTAATGCTAATGCTAATGCTAATGCTAATGCTAATGCTAATGCTAATGCTAATGCTAATGCTAATGCTAATGCTAATGCTAATGCTAATGCTAATGCTAATGCTAATGCTAATGCTAATGCTAATACTAATACTAATACTAATACTAATGCTAATACTAATACTAATGCTAATGCTAATACTAATACTAATGCCAATGCTAATGCTAATACTAATACTAATGCTAATACTAATGCTAATACTAATGCTAATACTAATACTAATACTAATGCTAATACTAATGCTAATGCTAATACTAATGCTAATACTCAATACTAATGCTAATGCTAATACTAATGCTAACGCTAATACTAATACTAATACTAATGCTAATGCTAATGCTAATGCCAATGCCAATGCCAACGCTAATACTAATGCTAATACTAATGCCAACGCTAATGCTAATGCTAATGCTAATGCTAATACTAATGCCAATGCTAATGCTAATGCTAATGCTAATGCCAATACTAATGCTAATACCAATGCTAATGCCAATGCCAATGCTAATGCTAATGCCAATGCCAATGCTAATGCCAATGCCAATGCTAATGCTAATGACCTAATGCTAATGCTAATGCTAATGCTAATGCTAATGCTAATGCTAATGCTAATGCTAATGCTAATGCTAATGCTAATGCTAATGCTAATTGAAACATTTAACAATATTTGTAAATGTGGCTTACATCCTAGAACAAAAAAAATCTTTTAGAAATATTTCTGCTAATACAATACAAGAGAATTAGCAATTAGTGAAATTTCAAGTAGTGCTTCACTTGTTTACTGTTCACAAAAGTGAAACCGAAAACCCGAGCCCGAAAACTGTACAAGACGTTGCCCACCAAATCGTGTTGCATCGTGTTGATGATGAAACTTACGTCAAGGTTGACTTCCGTCAACTTTTTGGGCAACAATATTCCGTTGCCAATTCTAAGTTCGATGTTTCGGAGGGTGTTAGAAAGATTTTTTTTACGGTGGTTCAAGACCCCTTTTCTTTCTCTTAGGGGGGAAAGCAGCATGTTCTTATAGAAGTTTGAACCTCTTTTTAGTCAAGAAAGGGGGATGCTTGAGTTACTCTCAGTGCTACATATGCACAAGAAGTTAATCTAAGGCTATGCAATAGAAAATGAAGATAAATGTTTTGTCAACGAAATGCTTTTACACAGAAAAAGAAACCATAGTAGAAACTAAAGATCTGAGGGTATAAGTAGAAATACACACCTACGTTTAATTTTGCCCATTAGCAAACGAAAATATTTTTTTTAAACCATATAAACTCCAGTTATATTATATTCTCATTCATTTAGTTGCAAGCATAGCAAGGCTCGCACCGGGTTCAGCTAGTCTTCTATAAATATAAAAATGAATTTCTGTCTGAACCTTATAGACTCGGAGACTATTGAACTGATCGGCGTGAAATTTTGTATGGAGGAGTTCTTAGGGCCGGGAGGGTTCATAAGATAGTTAGAGACCCCTCTCTTCTTTGAAGGGGGGGGGGCTCCCATTCAAATGAAACACATGTTTCGGCGTAACTCGAGAACTAATCAAACAAATTTAAATTTAGCATGTGAGAGTTTTAAGAAGCAAGAAATGTTTCTATGGTTATTTGAGCTCCCTCCGCATTCTGGAAAGGGTGGCTCCCATTCAAACGAAACACAAGTTTCTGCATAACTCAATAACTATTCAAGTAAATGGAACCAAGTGTTACATGTGGAGTTTTCTAGTAGCACAAAATGTTTTTATGGTGGTTCGAGACCCCTCCTTTTTCTAGAAGGGTAGGCTCTCATACAAATGAAACTGAAATTTCTGCATAACTCGAGAACTAATAAAGGGAATGGAATCAAATTTGGCATATGGGGATTTTGAAGATAATAAATGTTTCTATGGTATTTCGAGACCTCTCCTTTATCTCTGTTCAGAAGGGGGCTGGGGGAAGGGGGCTCCCATACAAATAAAACACAAGTTTCTGCATAGCTCAAGAACTAAACAAGTAAATAGAACCAAATTTGGCAAGTAGAGGTTTTTGAAGACTAGAAATGCTTCTATGTTGGTTTGAAACCCCTTCGCTTTCTGTAAGAGAGGACTCCCATACAAATGAAACAAAAATTTCTGCATAAGTCGAGAACTAGTCAAGCCTTTGAAGCCAAATTTGGCATGTGGAGATTTTTGGATGAGAGAAATGTTTCTAAAGTAATTCGAGACCCCTCTCCTTTCTGCAAGGAGGGCTCATATGAAAATGCAACACAAATTGCTGAATTATTCGAAAACTTATCATGTTACTGGAAGCAAAATTTGGCGTAACTCGAGAGCCAATGAAACATATGAAACCAAATTTGGCATGTTGAGGTTTTTGGAGGCACGAAATGATTCTATGGCAGTTCAAGACCCTACTCCCTTTTGTTTGATTGTTTGAGACCCCTTCTCTCCCAGGAATGGGGGCTCTCATACAAACGAGACACATTTCTGAACGTAAATATCAGGAGCAGAAACCATCGACTTCCGTTCAAGATATGGCGAGAAAGATATGGATAGGGAACGTCAAATGTGCTGCGTGCAAAAGAGCAGCTCGGAGTCAGAAGAACCTAAAGGAACTCAAATTACGCCGCATATGTGAAACCGAGGGCCCTAATTTATATACGATATAATTTTGTGTAGAAAGGCTGAGTGCATAATTATGGACGATGAAACATTTGGTTTATAAAACCCTTCCCGTACCACAATATTCCACTGTAAAGAAGGACACGGATATCCCCGAAAGGCCATTTTCGCCGTAAAATTTGGCAAGAAGGTAATGGTGTTGCAGGCAATATGCAAATGCGGCAAAATATCTAGCCCGTACTTAACATCGGAGACAATAAACACCCAGAAGTACTTGAAGGAATGCCTCCAGACGCGTTGATTGTCCATGATCAAGCAGCTTGATGGTCCAGTCATATTTTGGCCTGATTAGGCATCATGACGCCAAGGACACACTAGGGTGGTGAAATCAAAAATGTTTTTGTCGTGCCGAAATATTTAAAAACCAACATAAAAGTTGTAAAAAGGTGGAAAGTGCAAATGTACACAAGCTTATGGGTCATGTTCGAGGGAAAATGGGATGTCTCGGGTATAATTAAAGATTTTGATTGAAGAAGAAATTTTTTCATGCAAAACTGCAAAAATTATTGATATCATTTTTAACATCTTGAAAGTTTTCCTATAATTTCTGAAACAGTCTTTAAACCGAATTAACGGCAAGGCTCACATAGCATTCCGTAACCCTACATGTTTGTGATCCTCAACAATATACGGATGACTTTGTTAGTCACATATTTGTTAACGTTCGATAGTCAAACGTTATTCGAACCATTTCATGAAGCAAAAACTATACATTCTTCGACTTTTTCTACCTTATTTTCGATGTCACAACGTGCAACGCTCTTATTTTCAAAGCACGTGTATAGAAATTTCTCTGTGATTTCGACTCCTTGTTTAAAATTGAACCTGTGTAACTCAAAATCTCAATTAACTAAATTCAGAGGTTCAAAAGTGTAACAATTTGCGCGTGTTACAATTTTATCGTGGACACCCTTAACCTTCCATCGTTAGATTATCAATTCCGCATATAAATACAATACGAACATTCTCTGGTCTATAAATTTCCGCCAGATGAAATCATATGTCATACCCAACAAAGTATCACTTGTCAATCCTGCTAACTGCATCATTATCTCGTCTGAACATCAAGATTGGTATCACAATTCATGGAAACGAAAAAATCCCACCTGCATGTTTAACGCGTCCAGAGGGCGTATAAATGCTAATTGATAACTTGCATGCACCTGGCCATTTGCAACGTTTCGGTTGAACTCAAGCCAACTTGCTCCCGGAAACAACCATGTAACGCAAAATAGGCTTTTCGGGAAGGGACTTGACGTCAACCGGTCTAGAAAAGCTTTGGAAAATTGAATACGAATGACTGGTCATACTATCCCCGACCTAACGTCAGCTTAACCTGTCCAAATCGCGATAAATGCAGTCGAGATAAGCCGACTTGCAACGATAATGCAGGCGTTGTACCCACCAATTAGGCTGTCTCCACAGTGCAAGGAAATGTCTAATGAATCGCACTCGCCTAATGAGCTTGGCGAGGTTGGCACAGTTAAGCCACCGCTGTTGAGGTTTCGACCTGGTTCCGTGCGAAGGAAGTTCAAACAAGTAACTCAAATTGAAACTAATTCGTCTAAATTAGCTTGCTCATTAGCAGAGGAAAAACTATTATTCACATTCACTGGAAAGAGGGTGGATTTGGGTGGTTCCTAGAAACAAAGGGTGGCACAAAGAGTATGATCCTAGCCACAAACTTTCAACACCACCAACTAGTCTGACATAAACAGTTCCAGTGTAGTTAGAGGTCATTAGCGTAACATTGTTGACAGATTTCATTACAGTACTTCACCACAATTAGAGAAGTTTAAGTCTCGAAGTGCACCTGGTTTCAAGCGTTATGCGGTCTGGCAACGATATTATCGTAAGCAAGCGTAATATTTACATGTATTACGATTTTGCATTATTCACCATGAAAGTTGGCAGTCGGATAATATTTCATATAATAGTTGCCTGCTAATAATCCAAATAGTCTCACAAACAAAATTTATTACACCGACATCCGACGCTATAAAAGACGTGTAAATCCTTTCCAGAGCAGAACGCCTTTCCTGCCATGCTTTTTGCCTGTGGGGTTTTCCTCTACAACGGCAATATAAATTTTCCAATTTCGCATCCTACCGTTCAAACAAACGGACTAGTTCTGCTTCGACGCCTGCGAGAAACCTTTCCTTTTCTTCAATTTTTGCTTTGACTTCTTTTCCTTCACTACAAAAGAACCGTTGTCGGATTTTTTGAAGATGGCATTAGAACCAAACACTCACAGGAAAACAATGCTCCCCTCCTCGTTTGGGCGAAGTGCTGTTTGTTCGAAAGCGATTTGTCTGTTTCGCTTCGAGTATCATATGTTTCGGTTGCATCCCATGGCAGTCCTATTCAAGTGTTCGCTGGCAAGCTCCTGAGGGGGGCGGATATCCTTCCCGGTGTAATCGTTGCCACTATTTGTATGAAAAATAGCCATACTTGTTTCTTTTGTGGTCTGTCTGCAACAGTGGACTCCGTTATTATATCCATCGATCGCTTATCAACTTCGAAGAAATGTTAACGTGCATCGTTTGGATTCAGCAAAACTGTAATTGATTTTGAAGCTTTGTAAATAAATTTTCTTATCTTGGACAGTAAAACCGAATGAATATATATGATTCAGGTTACTTATAATAATGATCATAAGCAACAAACCAACTCTTTATCTGCGTTTCAGATACTACAAGCAGATTTGCTCCAAAGAAGCACTCCAAATGCTATTTAAATGCTCTTTATAACAAAAATTTCCAATGCAGAATAGCCGTATCAGAGCATTGCAATAAAACTGAACAACTTGTAAAAATGTTCGAAAAAGCTTTGTTTTACAAGCCCAGTAGTGATACGTAAAGAGATAATTCCAAGCTTTTCGAAAGTCCTTGACCATTTCAACTATTTTCTGAGGATTTCAACTTTCTTGGTGGTCTGGATCTTATATCACTCGTTGAAAAATGTTTCCTTCTCATGCACACTAGCGCTACGTTGTGACCGAATTCCAAACGATACTGTTCAGCTTCGGAAAGTTCTTGGCTTAATAAACTATTTTTCTGAATGTTCCTCCTTTCCAAGTGGTCGGGATAAGAGAGCATATAAAATCATTGAAAAATGTACACTTTTACTGTACCGTTGAAAGCTATATTGTGTAATATATGACCATCTTTTTTGAACAAATGGTCGCCATTTTGAAATAGTGTATGCGTGATAATTTTGGCACCATTGAGCATGAACATTAATGCCAGCCGTTAATGCCAGATTAGCTATTTTTACACAGAGAACCAAAAGATGATCCTCAATGTGTAAAAGATGGTGATCCCAAACTATAGCAATACCGGCGCCGGCCTCGCCCGAATGCAGGTCAAGCAGGGAATGAGTAGGAATGTGTTGACGTGATACTCGCTGTATTGGAAGCCGAGAACACCTCTGTACTTTCACAAGAAATTACACAAAGGTTTTTTTTTTGCACGCTGGATACGGTCCACTTATAGTATGGAACCGTGAAAAATAAATACTATATAGAGTTGATAAATTTAAATGCTTAAACATTTTTATTGCTACGATTTTTTTTGTATGTGTTACCTTTTTACGCAATGGTCAAAGTACAGTTTTTAAAATTTTGAGTATTTACACCAAAAATTGTGATTTTTTTTGAAAAACTGCCATATGGTTACTTTTGGCCCAAAACGTAAAATGTGATTTGAATCAGGTCGATAAGCTGTTCCGTTCTGGAGTTATCACCGAAAACAACCCGTGTAAAAAAAACCATGCAAAAAAAACCGTGCAAAAAAAAACCTTAGTGTACTGGCATGTTGGATAAAATTGTTGAATTTGCAGTGGGATTTGGTTTTGGTAAACGGTATGTTGAATTCAACTAACGTCAGCTGCGAATAAGATATTTAACTATGTTCCTGATTTATTCTTTGTATAGAGATTCAGATTAAAGCTGATCAAATGTTGGCACCGATTTAGACCAACAGTAAGGACGCTGATGCACTCATAAGTATGATTGGTTTATTTCAGTAGAATACAAAAATATGTTTAAACATCGAGTTTGAGGACCCATTTAAACCAACAGTAGGGGTGCTGATGGGGCCAACCACAAGTGTGGATGGTTTATTTCGATGTATTACAAGAATTCGTCAAAAATATCGAGTTTGAGGACCGATTTTAACAAACAGTAGGGATGTTGTTGGGGCTACTCACAAGTATGAGTGGTTTATTACAGCAGAATACAAAAATATGTTGATACATCGAGTTTGAGGGCCGATCTAAACCAGCAGAGATGAGGCTGATGGAGCAACCCACATGTGTGGGTGATTTATTCCAATGGAATACAAAAATACGTTAAGAATATCGAGTTTGATGACCGATTCAAATAAACAGTGAGAATGCTGTTGGTGCCACTCACAAGTGTGAATAGTTTATTCCAGCAATATACAGAAATGTGCTAAAACATCGAGCTTGAGAACTGATTTAAACCAACAGTGAGGATGCTGTTGGGGCCTTTCCCAAGTGTGCGTGGTTTATTTCAATGGTGTACAAGAATACTTTAAAAACATCTAGTTTGACGACCGATTTGTTTATTTGTTTATTTTAATAATAGCCATCTGACAACAAGGTCTTAATGAAATATACCTAATTCTAACTTAGCCAAACACATTTTTAGATCTTAAGCGTTCTTTAAAAACATGTGTAGATAAATTAAAGTCAAAAACATGATATCCAGATTGAAATCGTCGGCTTATCGAATTCACGGGGTCATTGGAGCCATAAAGAGTGTTTCGCGGAGTAGGTTGCATTAGTATTCGTGACCGCAATACTCGTTCTGGAGCATAGATCCTCATACGCTCCAACAAGGCAGGACCATCTATTTCAGCACGGAGTATTTTGGCACCAAATACCGCTTGATTAATCTGACGACGATTCACCAATGGTTCAATGCCCAGTAATGTACAGCGATTCTAGTAAGCTGGAAGGTTCATAGGATCACGCCAAGGTAGGTTTCACAGTGCACGGCGAATGAATTGACGTTGCACAGATTCGATCCTAGAGATCCACACAGTTTCGTACGGTGACCAAACAACTGAACAAGAATTGATTTAACTAGAGAGCAATAAAGAGCGCGAAGACATGTGGGATCATTAAAGTCTATAGCGATTCTCAAAATAAATCCAAGTTGATGATTGGCTTTGTCAACAATGGCTGAATAATGCAGCTTTAATGTGAGTTGATGGTCCATGAGCACTCCCAAATCCTTGACTTCATCAACGCGCCCAAGTTCTTGTCCTTCAATCGTGTAGTGGTACATGATAGGCTTTTTGAGTAGCCGATATGAGATTACGCAACACTTCGATACACTGACTTTGAGGAAGTTCAACCTACACCAATGAGTGAATCGATCTAGTAATTCTTGTAGTTGCCTGCAATTGGCTTCATTCCGTACTACGAGATATATTTTCAAATCGTCCGCATAAATGAGTTATCCACCGTCTGCCAAACGGAGCGTCACGTCGTGGAAGAATAGTAGAAACAGCAACGGACCCAAGTTACTGCCTTGTGGTACACCGGAACATGGAGAGAAAGGAGTAGACACGGTTGATCCAATTTTCACATTAAGTCGTCGGTTGGTTAGGTACGAAGGGAGCCAATTACATATTCTGTCTGACACGCCAAGTCGGAGTAGCTTTTCAAGAAGTATGTCGTGGTTAACGGTGTCAAAAGCAGCTTTTATGTCAGTGTATACAGCATCAACCTGAGCTCCAACATCCAAGGCTTCGCTACAGAAAGAGGTAAATGTGATGTTCGCAGATGTAGTTTCTGCACGAACTGAATAGTACATCATTGTTAATAATTTCAAGGCATTTGGATCCAGTCGACAACGAAGTAATTCCTCGGTAGTTTGAAATGTCTACCTTATTACTTTTTTTATGCACCGGCAGCATATAGGATGTCTTCCAGGCGGATGAAAAACGTTGATGCTGAAGTGACTGATTGAATATTGCTTGAGTCCGATTGCAGAATCCGATTGAAGGAAGTAACGGCATTATCGACATCAGGGCTTTCGTACACCTCGGTCCAGTCAACTTGCGATAGCAGCTCATTAAGATATTTGTAGTCTCCTTGATGAAAGTTTAGCTCAGTTAGATCAACATCCTCATGAAATGGAACAGTGGCCACACAAGCCACAGAGAAAGCGAGAGCTGGATGGTAACGATCAATTGGAACAACTTCCTCGACTGCAAATGTTACGAGGCCACTCATGTCTGAGCCATTTGAAAATACGAGATCAAGTATCCGGTCAGAGCAGTTTCGAATTAAATTACACTGTCTAAATCCGAGAAACGCCATACTGTCAAGAAGTAACTGACTGGTCATTGATGTATGTGACAAGATCGGATCAGCGAAATCGTACCCACAGCTTGGACTTTTCCAGATCAAACGCGGTTGATTGGAATAGCCGAACAGAACGAGCTCACCCATTTCGCTGTGCTTGCTGTGTGTTTCAGAGATGGCACTTATATGAAACTGCATTACATTAGTGTCTTGACTTTTATCCGGTGGTAAGTACAATACGCCAACAAATAGAGGATATGGTTAAATAACGATTTTCACCCATAGCTGCTCGATGTTATTTGTAGTGATGATGATGATGGTCCCGCCCTTACCCCTACAAAGGTTTGAGCTAGACGATTTTATCTCTAAGATAATTAATTTGGTAACAATTCAAACCAGTTATGCAAAAAAAACGAACTGATTTCATCTACAGATATAAATTTCTTCAAAAGTATCCATTTGCTTCACAGCGACATAATTGTGAAAAGCTTTGATGTTAACCACAAAAGTTCGCAAGTATTCCCAGCGATCAGGAAATTCTGTTGCAATTCAGATCACAGAATCCAGTTAAAGGACATTATCAAAAGACAAGCCAATATCCGATCCTGCCCGCTACAGAGTCAGAGGTTCCAACACTAATGGAACCGCCAGCTTAGTTTTGGGCTGACCAAGGATATCCCCAATCAGGGAGATCGAGAAAATTTCCAAACCGAAAAAATCCTCGACCGGCCCTAGTCAAACTTTTACTTTCAACCACAAAGAATTGACGAAGAATTCCCCGACATTCAGCCAGATAACTCGCTACTATTTCATAGTACCATCTAAAGCATCAAAGGCCAATTTTTTTTAACGAATTTAAAGAAGTCCATCATATCTGTATACCGCGCGCTGAGGCTCAAACAATTGTAGACTACTTTCTTTATTTTTTTATTTTTAAACTAACGCAACATTATACAAATTTCCATCATCATCATTGTGACGAACAAAATAGTGAGTATTGTAGTATTGTAAATGTGAAAAAATAAAATTGAAAAAATTAAATAGCCAACTAATTATAATCCGTTTGTAAAGAACTTCGTCAGATACATTCTTCATTTTTACAAAAAAAGCAACATAAATGTACAAAAAATGGTCTACACAAAATAATCCGTTTTATAATAATAAAACATCGTCAGATACAATCTTCATAAATATTGAAAAAAAATTACGCTTGCTGCTCAGAATACAGTTTTAACGTGTGAAATACATAGTCTTTTAAATTCTGAAAGTGTTGGTGCACGTTTAATGTGTCTTGGCATCGAATTGAAAACATTTATTCCTTTAAAATATAATGAGTTTTGTGAAGCACATGTCAAGAAATTCGGTGTTCTTATTTCATCCGCGTTTCTAGTATTATATCTATGAAAATCACTTCCTCTTTCAATTCGATCACACAAATATCGAGGAAGCAAACCATTAACTACTTTAAAAATGAACACCATAGTTAAATACACAATTCTTTGCTTCACTGATAGCCATTGTAACGCGTCTAACATAAAAGTCGAGGAAGTGAATCTGTTACATCTTAAAATCAAGCGCATTATTTTATTCTGCAAACGCTGTAACCTCAATATTTGTGTTTGGTTGGCCAAGAACAAAATGGAAGAGCAAAACTCTAAATGAGGGAGATGATTGATTTGTATAGCTGTATTTTACTGCAAGTAGTTAAATCGTTTTTAATCGGCATAGAATTCCATACTTCTTGGCAATTTTCTTGATGACATTACCAAAGTGAGCGTTGGACTTTAGCTTATCATCAATAATCACGTAAAGATATTTTATCTCCCGAACGCGATCAATTGCCTCATCATCAATCGTAACTGAGACATTCTCATTTACTCGATTCTGTGAAATTACCATAAATTTAGTTTTACTTATATTCAATTTCAATTGCTTACATTTCAACCATCTACTTAGAAAACGCAAATCTTCGTTCAAATGGGTAACGGCTTCATTTAAATCTTTTGCTGCAATGAACAACACAGTGTCATCTGCAAACAGATTAATGTCACAAAATCGTAAAACACGTCGCATGTCATTAATATACATAATAAACAAAAGGGCCCTAATACACTTCCCTGGGGCACACCAAGGTTATTCCCCACGGGACTGGAAACAGAATCATTAAAAACAGTCCTTTGAGTTCTGTCAGACAAATAGCTTTCAAACCATCTGTATGCAGTACTCGAAAATTCCAAAGCGCTTTAATGCTTTTAACAACAAGGGCCTAGAAATTGTTTCAAAGCGCGTTTCAGATCCAAAAAACAGCAAAAATTGTTTGTTTACTCTCTAAGTTATCTTTCCATTTTGCTAATACTAAATTTAACGCGGTTTCACAAGAATGGCCTTCCCGGTAGCCAGATTGTTCCGAAATCAACAAAGAGTTACTATTCAAATATTGTAACAACTGGCCTTTCACAACAAGCTCTAAAATTTTCTCTAATGTGTGCAACATGTTGATAGGACGAAACTCTTCGGCTTTAATCGTCCCAGCAACCTTTTGAATCGGAACAACCAACGATTCTTTCCACACTTCAGGCACGTGCCCAGTTTGCAATGATTCATTAATAAGGTCAGTAAAATGTGACCAATGACATGAAAGCAATCTTGAATAACTCTAGCATTAACATTATCTACTCCAGCCGTTTTTCCTAAGAAAAAGCAAATATTTCTAAGCTCATCTATTGTGATCGGGTGAAAACTTTCAAATCTACAATTAATATTAACTGGCTGGTTTAATTCATCAGGTTCATCGACCAATTCAATTGATTGGTTGATCAATGAAACGCTATTGACAGAAATAATCATTAAACTTAGATGCAATTGCTTGTTCAGACTGTTCTATTGTGCCTTCAAAAGTTATGGACCGCGGTCTGCAATTGCTAGGTTTCAATAATGATTTCAAAATTTTCCATAACTCTCTGCTGTTGTTTTGATGTTGATCAATTTTCCTCTGTATATATTCACAACGAGTTTTTTAATGGATTGTGAATATTTATTCCATGCGATTGTGTACTTATTCCAATGATTATCACTATTAGATCTACAAAACTTTTTGTGCAATTTATCCCTCTTACGTTTAAGACGTAAAGATCCAAATTGTACCAGCTGTTCTGAAGTTCTTCAAAGAAACAAATTTTTGTTCAACTAGCTTATTTGTACACGTTTTCATGGTATTAGTAAGAACAGCTGCAGACTCATCTAAACTACCGCTCGCGATTGGAAAATCCACGCTTCTCTGAACAAGGTTAGAAACAGCCTGTTTTGAATATTTCCTCCAGCACTTCAATTTCACAAAATCATCGCTATTATTCAAGTTATTCTCAATTACGTTAATACCTACGGTGTAGTAGTAAGCTGGACCATTGAAGAGGCATACTCCCGCTTCACAACTATAAGTCAAACGCCGAAAGATAAATCCATAACAGGTCGTCATTCAATTGAACGGTTTTTATTGACAACCCCGTTACTTTGTTAGTACCACGATTTATAACCGGCATGGATGTATTACGAGATGAAGTTTCATCAGCGATACGCCTACGCTTTGGTGTACTGTTGCAGTCGGCGTTCGCGATTGATCGTCAACTTTGGCTGAAAGCATTGCGACAACATCACTTAGCTTTGAGATGTCGTTTTTCAATGAGCCAACCGTTTCAGGATCGGCTGAGTAGTCATAATAAATCGGCACAGTGGTCGCACATCCAGAAAACATTCCGCTCATGCAATCTTAGAACATCTAGCACCGGGATGTCCACATTTGCACAAACATTGTGAAAAGATGCACCGCAGTAACCACGACAGACGATGCGATCAGCGTCGGATACCACTTTTTGACAACGCGGACAAGCCGTAATTTGATGCAGGATTAACGCCTAGATGTATACCCAATAGGTCGAGTGATATAATCTTTCAAATATTTGGCACAGCAGAAGCGCGATTAATACCAGGCTTTGAATTTGATGACGTTGGCAAACAATAACAGATCAGAAAATCACTTTTAATTATGATCGAATTGATGCTTCTAGCTCACTTTCTTCTGGGACTACAGTTCCGGTACAAACAACAGAAGTGATGCTGTTGGGACCACTAACAAATGTGAATGGTTTATTTCAGCAGAATACAAAAGTATGTTAAAACATCGAGTTTAAGAACCCATATGAATCAACAGTAGGAATGCCGTTGAAGCCACTCACAAGTGTGGGTGGTTAATAGAAAAAGACCTTATACTACACCGCAGTAACACATCTACATTACCTGGAATCACTCTCCCTACAACTTAGAAGCAGATAACATTTCTTTATGATTATTTTTCGTAGTAGAAACGATAATGATATGCAACTAATAATAAGATGCAACTGTTTACATCTACACAGCTCAGACATTAGTCGATGAATGTATACTGAAATGGTAAGGTCTTAATATGAAGAAAAAAAACCGATGTTGTAAAGAATCACAAAACAATGTACACATAATAATCCAATGCAGCGATTTGCATCTACCGCCTCGGTTCTAGCATATTGAAACTCTGAAATGGCGAAAATTCCAATGTGAATTTATGAAATGCCCAGCAGAACAGCAAAGATTTTTGAATCTAACAACAATGCGAAATAAATTTCCTATGAGCATGATCACTGCCCAAAAAACGGAAACTTAATAAATCCAAAATAAAAAATATAAAAAAAGTATTTTAAAAAAAAAACAGGAAATTCTAACTCTTTGACACCTCCTGTTTCCCATAAATGATTCTTTATGTCTGTGAAATAGAAAATGTAAGGCCATAAACAATGTTAGTTTTTTAATTATTTTTTTGGATGCAGACGAAACATTTTTTTTTTGTGTGGTTTGTTTTTAAGTAAACGTGAAAAACCTACTTATATTTTCAAATACATAACGTGAGTAAGGTGGGCTTAAACTTACAAAAATGCATAAATCCGAAGCTCAAATTAGCATTAAAAATATTGTGAACGGATGATATATAATAAAATAATAATAACATTAATATTTTTAATGTCTGCATGTTGCACATTGTCGTCCTGCTGCAGTTGTAGACGGATCTGATTATCATAGCCACGAGGGAAAATATATACTTTAAAACCACTTTACAATACCTGGGAATTCCATGGATGATCTGGAACCATATACCTTATAGATAAAACTTCCAGTTTTCATGGTAGAGTAAGATTTCAGAAAGCTACCTTCCGTTTCCAACATCGTGTTGGTGGGACTGCCTCCTTAGGTATAGCTGACGCGATTCAGCATTTCTTACTCAGCCGCTAGATGCCAGGACAGAGCTGCACCTCCTTGGTGGACAGACGTTCGGCCACGCACCTTTTCAATAAAGCTGAAGTCAAAAGGACAACAGTGCCCAGGCTGCACTACCAGCTAAGTACGCAACCCCTAACTGGCGGTCTTTGTCATCTCTTGACCCGTGGAAGCATGAGGTAGAAACTTGTAAGGACCTAGTTGCGGGGACGCACGCTTCATCCAACTTGTCGACTCACCATTTTGCAGCCCGACAATCTTTGCACCATTGAATAATATCAAAATTAAACAAGAATTTCGGTTTCAATTTTTATTTTATTTATTTTAAAAGGAGGATGTTTCTTACAGTTTCATATTAGGTTAATCATCGATTGAGTTTCCATTTGCTGCAAATACGGCCTCCATATGCTTCCTAAACCCACGACAGGTTCTAATAAGGGAACGTCCATTAATTACGCCACGCACGCACGCACTTTTTATAACCCTCCCCCCCCCCTTGCCACGTTTTTTGTATGGACCTTCAATTTTTTTTTGTATGGATCGTCACGTTTTCCCAAGTGGCCTAAGATCGCGGCTGGATGCCGGCCACAAATTCTTCGCCAGAACGACAGATGATTCTACAATCACTTCTGCTCATTTTTTTTGCCTTCAGAATCCAGCCAACAACAACAATTCCCTTTTTTTCTACGCGTTTTTGAGAGCGTTTTGAAAAACCTTTTGTGGGATCCACCCGGGCCCGTATCTGGGTGGTTATCATGGTGTATTTACTATTGAAGACGATAGACCAGTGATGCAGTCCCAGTCCCACAATGTATGGTATTGCTCACTTTAATGGGGTAGGGCATATTAATTAAGATAAGGCATTAGTAATTGGTACCATGCAATGAGCATGTGAGATGTTCATGGTGATATTTTCACAACGGCCGTTCAAAATGGTTCGATGGATGCATATGCGAGATCATTCCCGGTAAGTTTTCATACGTTTACTCAATTTTATCACGCTGGAGACATTTTACAACGTACTACATTTGGAAATATCAGGGTAATAAACCCCCATTGTATCCATTATCCATTATCCATTATCCATATCGTGACCATTACAAACTTTCCATTTGGTTCAGACACATTTGAATATTGATATGGCAGCCTGTTTACACATGATATCTGCCTCGACCAAGTTGGCAGATCGCTCCCATACCCGATTCTGAGCAATACCCTCAATGTAGCAACGATACAACTACGCTGATCACGCTGAAAGCATGTTAGATAGTAAGGGTAAAATACGCCCCTATAAAAACTTAGCGATTTTATCCTCTATATGTCATAAAACTAACATGGGGTCTGCATATTCGTAGGATAAATGTGAATTGTGAAATGTAGGAAAAATGAGTTGTGAATTTTGTACTTAAAAAAACATTTTACAAATCTTGGAAAGTGTGAGCTGTTTAGTGGAATACGTGTAACTAGTAAATGAGAAGAAAGATTATTAATTTCCATTTAATTCCAATTACCTTTATTGCTTATCTTGACAGACAGGCGTATTTCCTAGTCACTCTTCACACGACGTTTTACATGTCAATTTTCTGGTTCATGCCGTTCAGAAATAGAAATAGAAATAAGTACAAAAAAAGCGGTAACAATTCCCAAGCGAATGATACATTGAACTCAAAAATCAACCATAAAATGGACGAGATATGGCCATTTTCCTGGAACAGGTTACTCTAAAGGGTTCTGGATGCGGACAGATCTTTCTATCATCCAAAACATGCCAAGCGGCACCTCTTTTTTTCTTCTTTTTTCATCACAAAGCTTTCCTTAAACGAAAAGTTGACACATTGGCCACCGGAATGATCCCGTGAGAACCTCAATTACGTTTTGACGCCAAAACATGCCGTGCGACAGCTCTTTCTTCATGATTTTTCATAAAGAATCTTTAGATATTCATACGTTAAAAGAACATTGGACACATTAGCTACTCCTGGGGCCACCGGAACGTTTCCGGGGGAGCCAGTAGCAGGGGGCAATTATATTTTTACGCCAAAACATGCCGTGCGACACCTCTTTTTGCTTCTTTTTCAGCACAAAGCATTCTTTAAACTTAAAGTGGACATTTGGACACACTGGCCACTTCCAGAATCACCGGAACGTTCCTGGAGGAACATGTAGTAGTCTTATTACATTTTAACACCATAACGTCCCCGGGGAATCCTGTTTAACACATTAGCAACCCTCTAAGCCACCGATACGCAACAGAAGAACATTGTTGAGTCAATTGCGTTTCCGTATCTAAACATGATGTGTTTTTTTAACAAATGAAAAATTTCTATATATCTCTACTGTTCAATAAATATGCATACTTATACGGCATTGGACCGCCATTTGCTTTTGGTGCCATTCTTGGAGTAAAACATCCTCGAGCGCTTTCAGCGACGATGCAGCAGAAAAAACACTGTGTTTTCGCCAATGTGGACCAAAGTGGCTCGATGATGTTCAAATCCGTGTTCCTCATGACTTGATAATTCTGGCAGTATGAATGGGCGCATTGTCGATCTGAAAAATTCCTTCCCCGTTCGGAAACACAGTTTTCATCATGGGCAAAACCGAGGAAGATTCATGTTCACAGTTATTTTCACAAAAAATACAACATTATAGCATGAACACACATGATCGCTTAAAGCTTCTTCATAGTCATTAGCAGTGATCTTTCCTTTCATTATGATGATTGGCCCAACTGAGTACCATGATAGGGCACTTCATACCATAACAGACCCTCCTCCGTGCTTCACAGTTGGACGCAGACAGTCTGTTCTGTATACGTCTTCGGGTGTCCACACATAAACTCGCCCTGTAGTATTGTATTGCGTGTACGATGATTCATCCGAGTATACAACTTGCTTCCATTGATCAACTGTTCATGATTTGTACTCATTGCAACAGTGCAATCGATTAGACGCGTTGATCTAGGAGATCAATGGTTTTGCGATAGCAGCTAGGCTATACAAGTTTTGGTCGTGGAGTTCCCTTTGAACTGTTCGAACAGAAACGGGCTCTTCCAGCGTTGAATCATCCGTTACAGCTCGCTTCAGAAATTTCTTTTGTCTGGCATCTAACGATATTACACGGTCCTTTTAAAAAAAACCAACAAGGTGGCGCACGGCATGTTTTGGCGTAGACATGTAACTGTTCCCTGCTACAGGTTCCTCAATGTGGCTATCATTAGATCATTATCATTAATACCAAAATCTAATTTTTGAAAAAAATGAAGATAGAGCTGTCGCACGGCATGTTTTGGTGTTAAAATGTAATAAGTCTTCTAAAGATTCCTCCGAGGACATTCCGGTGATCTCTGGAGCGCCCAATGTGGCCAATGGTCCTTTTTAGTATAACAAAACCTTATTTACGAAAAATCATGAAGAGCTGTCACACGGCATGTTTTGGCGTCAACATGCAATTGGCCTCTGCTACAGGTTCCCCCGAGAACGTACTGGTGGCCCGAAAGTGGCCAGTGTGTTCAAATGTGCACTTTAGGTTTAAAGAAAGCTTTGTGACAAAAACTAAGATGAAATAGGTGTCACGCGGCATGTTTTGGCGTCAACATGTAATTGGCCTCTGCTACAGGTTCCCCCGGGAACGTTCCGGTGGCCTCGGGAGTGGCCAATGTATCCAAATGTGCACTTTAGATTTAAAGAAACCTTTGTGACAAAAAAAGAAGAAGAAAGAGGTGTTGCACGGCATGTTTTGGCGTATAATTGTAATTGGCTCCTGCCAATGTGCCAAATGGTCTTTTCACGTATGTATATCTAAAGATTCTTTATGAAAAATCATGAAGATAGAGCTGTCGCACGGCATGTTTGGGTGTAAACATGTAATTTGTCTACTACAGGTTCCTCCGGGGTCGTTTCGGTGGTCCCGAGAGCGGCCAATATGGCCAATGGTTTTTTATAGTATGCCAAAACATTATTTATGAATAATCATGAAGATAGAGCTGTCGCACGGCATGTTTTGGCGTCAACATGTAATTCACCAGTGCTACAGGTTCTTCCGGAAACATTCCGGTGGCCCCGAGAGAGGCCAATGTGTTCAAATGTCCACTTTAAGTTTAAGGAAAACTTTGTGATGAAAAAAAAAAGGAAGAAAGAGGTGTCGCTCGGCATGTTTTGGATTAAAGAAAGGCCGCATCCGAAACTCTGCAGATTTACTTGTTCCAGGAAAATGGCGATATATCGGTCATTTTATGGCCGATTTTTGAGTTCAACATATCATTCGCTTGGAAATTGTTACCGCTTCTTTTAAAAAAAAAAAAAAGACCGTGCGTAGCGTAGTTGCTACTCCGTTACTGATCAGAACTAGTGTAATTGCACAGAGAACCTTCAATGTACAAGTTCACTAATTCAATCTATTTATAGATCAATACCAGCGCCGGCCACGTCCTCACGGTCTTTGGGGAGGGGGAAAGATTATTAGTTTGACAATCGTTGTATAGAGACCGTGTTTACCTCTGCGTCTCCAGAATTGTCAAGAGAAGGATAGTTTTGTCTTAGTGAGGCGGGTTATTTTTAGATCATGGATTCACAGTGGTAAGTGATGCGATCAATGAAAGTGCAGTAGACTGCTTTTTATTTTAAATCTAGTGGTGATAGAAAGAGGCACCATCTGCTCAGTAAGCAGAACGGATAACCACTGAGCTATCCAGCCACGTTCGCTTGGAAAATGTTACCGCTCTTGGCGTATTAACTAGAAAAAAATATTTCTAAACGGTATCCTGTTCAAACCTACACCAGAAAATCGGCATGTGAAACGTCCCCTCCGGAACCCCGGAATTTCTCAGATATCCGGGATCCACGGCCATTCCCGTTACTGCATTATAAAAATACTTATTATATAAAATACACACATCGCAAAAGATTGAAATTGAAAAATATGCCACTCTTTGGGAAAGTCCATTAATTATGTCACGCAGTAAGGGGGGAGGGGGGGGGGGGTTTGGAAAAACGTGACGATCCATACAAAAAAGTGATGGTCTATAATAAAAGGGGAAAGGGGGAGGGGGGTTATAAAAGTAACTTTTTGCGTGATGTAACTAATGGACGTTCCCTTTCTTCTGTACTATTAAGTACTTCTTTCTTTTGTATCAATATAACTTTTTATTGCATGGGTAAAAACTGATGTAATTTTGAGTAACACTAGTTTAGAGTGTAATATTTACATGTGCAATCTGTCAAGTGGTTATCCAGATGGCTTCCAAGCAAGAAATGCTTCGACAAAGAATTCTGAGCGCTGTCGTGGAAAATTCAGGCCAAGTGCCACAGGCCACAGGTGAGTCGCGAAACAGTTGTGAATCGACAATCCTGCCACGTCCCGTGTGGTAAAATCGTTCAAGGAGACCCAAACAACGCAGCCGTGAGCTGGCAGCTGAAGAAAGGCGAAGACGACCGACCAAGGGAATGCAAGGAAGGTGATGGATTACTTCAAGTGCAGTCCGGACCATTCGATTCGGGACGTGGCCAAGAAGGTCAATTCTTCCGTCTGAATCGTCCGGGAAAGCAGCATGTTCTAAGAAAAGTTTGAACACCTTCTTTGTCAAGGAAGGGGGATGCTCGAGCATCTCTCGGTGCTACATTATGAAGGCAAACGAAGTAAATCTAAGGTTATGCAATAGAAATTACGTTCAAACTGACAGGATATGGCGTAGTTTGAAGATAAATGATTTGTCGATAAAATGCTTCTACACAGAAAGAAAATAAAACTACACACCTACGTTTTATTTTGCAGAAATTACACACTTAAGCAAACGAAAATATTTTAACAAAACTCATTCCCAAAAATAAACCATAAAAGCGCCAGTTCTATAAAATTTTCATTCCTTTTGTTGCAAGCGTAGCAAGTCTCGCACCGGCTTCAACTAGTGTATTATAAACGTATTGCAAAACATGTTAAGTTCGGACTAATGATCGAACTTAAACATACTTTTTTCACTGCTGAAGTGACTGATACATTATTATTGTTCTTTAAAACATGGTTCCATACATTAAGGAAAACACGAACAGGACAAGATTTAATGGATTGTTCTGAATTATGTTGAAATTAAATTACACCAACCATGTTTTGCAAAATGTGTTCTTTTCCATAACGATGAATTTTTCGTACAAGATTGTGGTTTTACTGCCAAACGGAAGCAACTCATAGATACTCAGAGATGAATTTTCAACAATCGAAGTTGGCTTAGCAAAAAAACAACAAACCTATCACTCCAAGGATAAGTGAAGAGAGCTTTATATTGCTATAAAGCTCTCTGCTATAACGAAGCTTATTTATATTCGGTCGTGAATTTTTTACTTTTTTCTTGTGTCGTCAATGTTGTAAAATCATTATTCGGCTGTTCCGTAATAAGGTTACGTGTCATAAACTCATATTGAGTGAATTTGTTCCGTTCTACATCGTTCTACATATTTCATGAACAATTTTCGACGGACAATCGGAGTGTTTGTGTTTTTGTTTAGTGCTATTGTGCCATATTTCCCCCCACGTTACTGCTAACTTCCCCCCACGGCGATTTTTTCGTCGAAGCGACATCTGACGGAATTCAGTGTAAATTTCTGTTCATATTGCTAAGCTTTTCATCTGCTCGAATCCGTTTGACATCGGCTGCTATACAGTATACGCTTAGGCGCATTACAATGGCAAAGCAATGTGCAAAGTGCACCGAGGCAATTACGGGTATCGATTATGTAGTCTGCCGTGGCTACTGCGGGGCTACTTTTCACATGAATACCTGTTTGAGAATTCACACTTCCGTACGATCTCGAACAAAGCTGACGAGAATTCACCTCTTAGTTCGCTTACGACGGCTATAACCGAACTGAGGTGTGAAATAAAGCAACTAAACTCTAAGCCCGTCGCTCAACTGACTACTGCCGAGACTGCGCATTGGCCTACACTTGAGCATGTAGGAACTGTAAAACGTACCCGTCGCGTTTTTGATACAGAAAAATCAACTTTAGATTTTCGCATGGGTAGCAAAAAGCCACAGGAGAATGATGTCACCATTCTCATATGCACCCAAGATCTGGCCAAAAAGTTTTGGTTGTATCTGTCGAGAATCGGACCCGACGTCAGCATTGAAGCAGTAGCTGCTCTAGTTAAGGTCAATCTTGAGATCGAAGATAACCCACCCGTGGTGAAACTTATTGCTAAAGGAAAGGAAACTAGCACGCTTTCCTTTGTGTCTTTCAAAATCGGACTCGACCCGTCACTTAAGGATAAAGCTCTGGACCCTTCAACATGATATGAGGGTTTGGTTTTCCGTGAATTCGAGGATTACAATTCCCAGGATTTTCGGGTTCCGACAAAAATCAGGAGAGTTGCGACACCATTACTGGTACCACAAGTTTCGCCATCGCCAGCAACCACCGCCAACTAAACTATGTTATCCCGGGACGCAACACATTTCGCACATTGGAAGCCCCTTACCCACCCAACACAGTCGTGCTTTTCCTGCCAGCGCTCAACAGACGTCCCGGCCCTGTGTTTGGGATAGGAGACGGGGTCTTCCACACCACCACCTCGGGCAAGTATTACTCTGATGAACATATTCCTGCCAATTTCGTTCCTGATACTCCAAATGTTTCCAGCGAACTAGACGATAGACCAACCGATCCTTTGACGCTCGTCGTGCCACCGGGATGTATGCCTGTAAGCCTCATGGAAGCCTCCAATCCTCTCATCACAGTCGAGCCATTGCAGCCAGCGACCAACAGTCATCCCGGTCCTGTGTTTGAGTATGGAGAGGGGTCTTCAAGCCGTCCACACAGGCAAGTATAATTGTGATTCGAACTACTTTCTTCCGGTAACGTCTGTCGCTTTTAGCGATCAACCCACGTGTGCACCCGGCGCTTTATCCAATTTTGAGTCGTCGTCGCCTGAAACTTCATCTCTGACACTTCTGGAGGTTGCTCGACTGATGTTATTGTGCCCAATGACGTAGTGCCTGTTTCTGATTTGCGGATTTATTACCAAAACGTACGTGGACTCCGAACTAAGGTAGATTCGTTTTTCTTGGCTGTCAGTGAATGCGATTATGATGTCATTGTATTGACGGAGACTTGGCTGGACGAGCGATTCCACAATGCGCAGCTATTTGGCTCAAAGTTTGCTGTATACCGCACCGATCGCAATGCAACAAACAGTTCAAAGATCCGTGGTGGTGGTGTTTTGATTGCAGTCTCCAGGTATTGGAACAGCTTTATCGATTCCACATCGACGAGCATAACTCTTGAGCAGTTATGGGTTAAAATCTCGACGCCTAGTCGAATCATCAGCGTCGGAGTTATCTACCTACCCCCTGATCGACGTGACAATATGAGTTGCATACGTGATCATCTGGATTCCATTGGTTCAATTATCTCCAACCTGGCTTTGAATGACTTCGTGTTGCAGTTTGGGGATTACAATCAACCGTATTTGCAGTGGAGAGCAACGGATAACGGATTTCTAGAAGTCAATCTTCAATCTGTTCTTTCAAACGCCGGTTGTGCGTTAGTCGACGGTCTTTCCTTCCATGGATTGACTCAGCTTAACGGAGTACCGAACAGAAATTCACGGTTTTTGGATCTCGTCCTTGCAAACGACGCAGTTAGCAATGCATGTGAAGTAGCCGAAGCTATTGAACCGCTTATCTCCCCTTGACGCCGACCACCCAGCTTTGAACGTAGTGGTTAACCTTCCAGATTCGATAGCGTTTGACGATTGCACCGATGGTTCGCAAATGTACGACTACCGCCGTGCTAATCATGCCGATATTTGTGCTGCTATTTCCCGTGTCGATTGGCAACCTATCGATGATTTCGATTGCATTGACGACGCTGTGATTTATTTCAGCCACATTGTTCGCGATATAATTGCTGAACATGTTCCTTTTGTCGCCCGAAGCCAAAGCCCCCATGGTCAAATAGCCGTTTGCGTCGACTCAAACGTGTTAGAGCAAAAACATTGCGACATCACAGCCGGAGTCACTCACAGTTTAGTAAGCAACAGTTCAACCGTGCTAGCAATGCCTACCGTGTTTACAACCGTTCCTTATATCGTCGATACGTTATTCGTAAGCAGTCATCTCTTCGTAGAAACCCTAAAGGATTTTGGTCGTTTGTGAATTCCAAGCGCAAAGAAGTTGGTTTGCCTATATCAGTTCATCTCGGCGAACAACTTGCTAGCACCGAGCTGGGTAAATGTCAGCTATTTGCTAAGCACTTCAAAAATACTTTCAACGACAACCCTGCCACTTCCGGTCAAATAGCATCCGCGACTCAATACACTCCAAGTAATGCTTTTGATTTTCATGCATTTATTGTTGACGAACACACCGTCCTGTCGGCCCTCAGAAAGCTGAAAATTTCGTATACTGCTGGTCCGGATGGGATTCCATCGTCAATTCTAAAAAACTGCTCTAATTCGCTTGCTATACCATTGGCTAAACTGTTCTCACGGTCACTGAACGAAAGTAAATTTCCCGGCGAGTGGAAACTTTCTCACATGTTTCCTGTCTACAAAAAGGGTGACAAACGGAATGTAGAAAACTACAACTCACTATGTTCGTGCTCTAAGGTGTTTGAAATCATCATAAATGATGCTTTATTAAATTCCTGCAAAGCATACATTTCAACGGCTCAACACGGTTTTTACCCGAAACGATCTGTAGCTACAAATTTAACCGAGTTCGTTTCACTTTGTGTGCGCACCATGGACGCTGGTGGTCAAATCGATGCTGTTTATACAGATTTTAAGGCAGCATTTGACCGTGTGGATCATGGCATTTTGCTGGAAAAGCTAAAAAACTTGGTGTTTCTTCCCGTGTGGCGTGCTGGTTTCAATCATACCTGACGAACCGCCTGCTCTGCGTGAAAATCGGATCATCGCTCTCGGAAAGTTTCACAAATTCCTCCGGTGTTCCACAAGGCAGCAACCTCGGACCTCTCCTGTTTACGCTGTTCATCAATGAACTCTCTTATCTTCTACCTCCAGGGTGTAGATTATTTTATGCGGATGACGTAAAAATGTTCATGACCATCAACTGTTTTGAGGACTGTGAAATCCTGCAATCACGTATAGATGATATGGCGACGTGGTGCTCTTCAAATTTCCTGACACTTTGCATCAATAAATGCATGGTTATTTCATTCCACCGAAAGCGCAAGCCAATTAAATTTGATTACCATATCTCGGAAAGTGTACTTCAACGAGTGGGGCAGGTCAAGGACTTGGGAGTGACTCTCGATCAAGAGATAACGTTCAGGCCACATTACCACAGTGTAATAGCGAAGGCAAACCGGCAGTTTGGATTTATTTTCAAAATCTCTGAAGACTTCCGGGACCCTCTGTGTCTGAAATCACTGTACTGTTCGTTGGTGCGATCGTTACTGGAAAATAGTGTCGTTGTATGGAGCCCTTATCAACGCTGTTGGATCGCGAGGCTGGAGTCTGTCCAGCGTAGGTTTGTTCGCTACGCACTACGCCACCTACCATGGCGGGACGCAGCAAACCTTCCTGCCTACGAAGATCGGTGTCGATTGCTTGGAATCGATACGTTAGAACGAAGGAGGCGCAGAGTGCAAGCTGTTTTTGCGGCTAAGGTGATCACCGGTGAAATTGACTCTCCGGAACTTCTCAATCAACTGAGCTTCTATGCACCTGAACGAGTGATCCGACAACGAAACTTTTTGCACCTTGTGCCTCGTAATCATCTCTATGGTATGAACGAACCTCTGCGTGCTGCTGCCGATGCGTTTAATAGTGTTTATTCCTTGTTCGATTTTAATATGCCATTGACTACCTTTATAAGACGATTATTTTAATACTAGCATTAACTGGTTTATTCGTTAAGACAAACATATGTCAGATGAAATTTACAACAACAAATATACAAATATACAAATATACAAATCTTATGCGCGGCGATGCTATATTTTTGCATGAGGGTAGTTTTTTTTTTAATTTTATGTTGTATAAGGCTTCGTTTTTACACTTTTTACGTCATATTAAAGTATTATATACTAACAGACAAAATCGTCAAAAGGTCGAAAGCTACAATTCTAAACAATGACTGAAAATTTTAATTTTTCTGGAAATGCCAGTTTGTTTACATCTATATCCAAATCTGCCTGTTTCTGTTTTTGTTTGTTTGTGGGAGTAAGCAGATCTCAGACAAATACGATAGATATCATTGTTTACAAATGTTAATTTTTTGAATTTTTGACTTTTTTGTCTAGACTTATATTTATAATCTGTTTTTGTTATTTGGCAGTACTTTCTACTTGTTTATTATAAGCTGTGTTGCTTGGGTCCAGTATAGAATCTATGAAATTTTTCATAACAAAACGCAATGCAACTCAACGTAGTGATTTTTACGTGATTTGGTCGATCATCGTAAGAATTTATGACATAGTTTGTTATCCAAGTTGGTTTAGGTAATGGTTGGATAGTTAAAATTCTTTACTTTTCATTTAAGAATCGAGGTTTTAAGTCGCTGTTACCTTATATTGCAAACTTTCATGAATAATTGCTAGATTTATTTTAAATTATTTCTTAGTGTGTCAATGTGCCATATTGACAAACTTAAGCAATCAATAAAATTAAATAAATCATCATATATGGGTTTCTCGAAGAATTAGATCCATACGACCACGATCTAACCTAATCCCCAGCCATTATCTATTCGTCAATACATTTTAATTCGGGATCATAACATATTTAAATTATTCTACATAGACTCACATTTCAAGGCACCCAAAATGTGAGAACTAGAAGGACTGGCACGTAATCGAATTTTTAATCAAGCATCATTAAAAATTCAATTCAGCTATCGACGGCTGTTAACAAGATTGATAACTTTTCGATTTGTTCACCACTTCCACAACAGCTAGCAAGGTGAAGCGACGACGACGACGACGACAACCGACGACCGAAGATGGTGTCTGGCCTGAGCAGAACGAGAAATGGTGTGGCCAAGTGAACTTCCTTCTGTTCGAGGCTTGTTCTTAGCAACCGGAAGGAAATTATCTGAAATAAATTTTTCAACAAATTCCTGTTCCTCTGTCTGTATGCGCCGCAACCATCATCCTCGTTCTGTATCTGGAACGCCAAGAATAAGTTCGAACTGAACGAGAACACAGAGACGGTCAGTGAATTTTAAATAGATCGCGTTGAAACGATTGCTAAATGGCAGGGAATCGCTTGAAAGGGCATCGCTAGGAGTATCGCTTTATACCGGGTTTATTCAAGGTGCCCTTCGTTGGGATTTATTGCTCGATAAGTCAAGCCATCCTATCGTCCGATGGATTCAATTTACTAACGATATTTGTTCATTTTTTATGTATTTATATTGAACAATTGATTTTCTTTTTTTATGAAACTCAATTAATCAATCTGAAGTAAATGTAAATTTGTTCGGAGGGTTCTGTTGGTTTAAGGTTAGTACCAAGGATCTATTTACTGACCAATGTATGCCTCTATGTATTTTAAAATTTAATGGATAGAACTGAAAAAACAATCAAGGTAGGGGACATTATTGCTGATATAGGGCTCACTTGATATGTTGAAAACTGTTTGATCAAATAATTAGACTTATGCGGGTCAAAGTATTCGAAATGCTCTGTGCTTGTATTTGCATATGTAGGAGCGTGAATTAAAGCTCTGTCCATTTAGAATCCAGAATATAAAAATCATCTGTATCTCGGTAACGAATTGACGTAAAAATAAGTTTAATACATCTAAACAAGGGCAACTTACTGTACTTTAAGTGAAAAATATCAATACAAATCATTTCTCTTCATTTCTAATGAAAATTCGCACTTTCTTCTTTATTCCTCCCATCAAACGCTGCACACCTCCGGAGTCAACTTCCTTGGCATATTTGTTCCTTATTTCGGTCATATGAGTCGCGTCTCGAGCCGTTTTTCCACTTTTCTTAAGCTTCCGCTTCATTTTTGCCCAAAATCTCTCGATGGGCCTGAACTGCGACAGTTGGTTGGATTTGTGTTTTTATCGATGAAGTCTACGTTATTATCGCGGTACCACTGGATAACTTCCCGGCTGCAGTAGCAACTCGCCAAATCTGGCCAAACTTCACGGGACCTTTATGGGCTTTAAAAAAGGTAGTACGCGGTTTTTTAGGCATTCTTCCTTGTACAGCTTTGAGTCCATCGTTTTATTCGACACGAACACTTTGGTCTTTGTTCCGCAGCTGCATATCCCTGCCAAATCATCAGTTTTTTGGCAAATTTGTCCATAAAAGCAAACTAAAACTTCGCAGGAACATCTCCTCCTGCCGTCGCCATAAAAGTTTTGGCCAGGAAGTTATCCGAAATCCATTTTGACGTAGGTTTCATCGTCGATGAGCAGGCATCCTTGATTCTTCATCAAAACCTGCTGGTACAATTTCCGAGCTCGAGTTTTGGTGACGAAACTGTGCTTCATCGTTCTGTTTGGTTGCTTGCTGGTTCGACAAGAACGATATTCTGCTCGCAAACGAATTTTTCGAACGGTACTGCAAGCAGCCGCGTATTTTTGTGCGATTTCATTATCTGATTGTCCAGGGTTTGCTCTGACGGTTCTCAACATCTTCTGGTTGAGATTGCGGTCATATGTTCTTCTACGACGCATGCTTTGAGGCACTCGATCCACGCTCTATCGCTCCCTGAAACGTTTGAGCACATCATACACGGTTGATTTGGCGATTTTCAATATTTTTGCGATTTTTATTGCGGACCATCAACGTGGGTGTGCAGATTTTTTTCTCTCTTCTCGACTTCCATCTGGAATAACTTTTGACTCACTGCACGAAACACCGTGAAATTTATAACACAGAAAGTGAGCAAACAAACCGCTGTGAAATAATTCTTTCAGCGATCACTTTCCGTGCTGCTGCAACATAGTAAGTGATTCCGGATTATAACTGGACAGAACTTTATGCACCCATAATTCTCATTAACTTCATTATGAGTGGCCTCATCAACTGAAAGAATTTGAGTTTTTAAGTACATTGAAGCAAATCTTTCCAATCCAAACTGCATAAAATGCTGGTCAAGACAAAGTTACCTATATTACACTCACCAAAACCTCCTTAAGGCTCTATCAATCAAACACATAAATGAGTTTCATGTACTCCAAATCACGTACAGCCAAAATATCTCGAACTGGCACATTGGGTTGTCTACCTCGAGCCCGAAGGGAATCATAAAGCCCCGATAGCCTTGTCCACACTCACAGAGATTGCTGTCGCTCAGCCCAACCCGGTATAAATGAGCGTTCAAGGATTGGATTGAATTGGACATGAGGCGAGACATAACACGAATGAAGTCTCGACCCACATCCATACCCCTAAACCAAGATTTCTTCGACACCTTCCATAGCGGCCACCTTTGCAAGCGAGTCCGCTTTCTCATTGCCCGGAATTGAACAATGAGATTTGACCCATACAAAGGTAATGATAAAATAACGCGAAGATAAAGCACTTAGAAGCTCCTGTATTTTCATGAGAAAATACGAGGAGTGCTTTACCGGCCTCAAGGAGCGAATAGCCTCTATAGAACTGAGACTATCCGTGAAAATGAAGTACAGATCCGGTGTTAACGAGGCAACAATTTCTAGCGTGAAGTGTATTGCCGCTAATTCAGCGACATATACGGAACAAGGAGCTTGAAGTTTACGGTTGGCGCTATAAATTTCATTAAATATACCAAAGCCTGCTGACTCCTCCATCAAAGATCCGTCAGTGAAGAACGATTTAATGGAATCAACTTGGCCAAACTTTGCAGGAAATATCACCGGAGCAATCATAAGACGATGATGCTCTGGGATTCCACGAAGCTCCTGCTTCATGGATAAATCAAAATGAACCGAATTGTCGAAATCGGAGAAGCAAACACGACTGGAAGTGTTCGGCGAAGGGCTGTGTTATGTACAAATGGTACAAGGTCATGAAGCGGGTTTGAGGATTCAACTCAAGGAGCTTCTCAAAATTTTCGATCACCTGGGGGTTCATAACTTCACACCTGGTGAGGAGCCGGAGAGATAATTCTGAAAACCGTTCCGAGAGTGGCAACATGCCAGCCAGCACTTCAAGACTCATGGTGTGAGTCGAGTGCATGCAACCTAACGCGATACGAAGACACCGATACTGAATACGTTCCAGTTTAATGAAGTGCGACCGAGCCGCTGACTGAAAACAAAAATTACCGTATTCCATAACCGACAAAATCGTTGTCCGGTACAACGTTAGAAGATCTTGTGGATGAGCTCCCCACCAGGTCCCGGTAATTGTGCAGAGAAAATTTATCCTTGGCTGGCACTTTCGCTTCACATACTCAATATGGGATCTCCAGGTGCACTTAGAATCGAACCAGACCCCAAGATATTTAATTGACATAGAATGAGTTATCGGCTTACCCTAAATTTGAAGCTTCGGTTGTGCTGGGTTATGCTTCCTAGAAAAAACTACCAACTCAGTTTTCTCCGTAAAGAATTCGATACCTAGCTCTAGAGCTCAAGTAGACGAATTGTCCAAGGTATCCTGTAAGGGTCCTTGCAGATCGACCCCATTGGGTCCCGTGACAGACACTACGCCGTCATCTGCAAGTTGTCTCAACGTACAGTTGTCACCTAGACAACCGTCAATGTCTTTGACATAAAAGTTATACAAAAGGGGGCTTAAATATGAACCCTGGGGGAGACCCATGTAGCTAAATCGTGAAGCTGTAGAGGTTACATGAGAAAAGCTCATATGTTTCTCTGACAGCAAATTGTACAAAAAATTATTCATTAATGGTGAAAAGCCACAAGCGTGGAGTTTATCTGAAAGAACTTCAACAGATACTGAATCAAAAGCCCCCTTTATGTCCAAGAATACAGAAGCCATTTGCTCTATTTTAGCAAAAGCTAACTGAATATCTGTGGAAAGCAACGCGAGACAGTCGTTCGTTCCCTTACCCCTACGGAAACCATATTGAGTATCTGAAAGCAGGTTGTTCGTCTCAACCCATTTGTCCAGACGGAAAAGGATCATTTTCTCCAACAACTTTAAAATACAGGATAACATCGCGATGGGTCGATTGGAGTTGTGGTCGGACGCGGGCTTACCAGGTTTTTGAATGGCAATAACTCTCACCCGTCTCCAATCATCCGGTACAATGTTGAGTTCCAGAAACTGATTAAACAAGTTCAACATGCGCCTTTTCGCGACGTCTGGAAGGTTCTTAAGCAAGTTGAACTTGATCCTATCAGCCCTTGGAGCCGTATTGCCACACGAAAGGAGTGCGAGAGAAAACTCTACCATTGAAAAGGGTTGGCTGATCTCATCTATCGAATTCGGGTTTTCGCGAGGAATGATCCGTGCCGGCACAGAATCTGGACAAACTTTTCGCGCGAATTTGAGGATCCATTGGTCCGAGTACTCCTCGCTCTCGTTGTTCGTAGTTCGGTTACGCAACCTTCGCGCCGTGTTCCAAAGAGTACTCATCGACGTTTCGCGCGATAGCCCGTTCACGAATGTTCGCCAGTATCCACGTTTCTTGGCCTTGATGAGGCTCTTAAGTTCGCGTTCGAGAGCCGTGTATACTTCGAAGTACTCAGGTGTTCCACGTCTACGGAAAACTTTAAGCGCGTCGGACTTTTTACGGTAAACCTCGGTACATTGCTGATCCCACCATGGAGAAGGAGGTTTCCTGTGAAATGACGTTCCTGGAACTGGTCGAGTTTGAGCTTGAAGCGCGCTGTCTAAGATCAGGTTGGAGAGGAAGTTATATTCTTCCAGCGGTGAAAGCCTTTCTATCGTCGTTACGGCTTCATCTACTGCTGTCCTAAACTTTATCCAATCGATGTGACGGGTAAGATCATACGTGACGTTGACAGATTTCAACGGATTGAACCCGGTGGCAACCGAAATTTTTTTGGGCAAATGATCACTACCGTGGGGATCTTGAATCACATTCCATGTGCAATCCAACGATAATGAATTCGAACAATGTGTGAGGTCTAATCAACTGCCAACTGAGGATGTACCAGCCAAACGTGTTACTTCTCCATTGTTAAGTACTGTCATATTGAAGTTGTCACAGAGGTCATATATTAGGGAAGACCGGTTGTCATCGTACAGTTCTCCCCAGCCTGTACCGTGAGAGTTAAAATCTCACATGACCAACCGCGGAGCAGGAAGAACCGAACAAACATCTGAGAGTTGTTTTCGGTTAATGGAGGCTCTTGGAGGAATATAAACGGAAGCAATGCAAAGGCTTTTATTTTTAATAACAGCCTGACATGCGACAACATCAATACCTGGAATAGGAGGAAAATTTACTCTATAGAAGGAGTAGCACTTTTTGATCCCCAAAAGTACTCCTCCTCCACGTGAATCCTCACGATCAAGCCGAATAATGTTGAAATCATGAATCGGAAGATTGATTTCGGAAGAGAGTCATGTTTCACAAAGAGCGAATACCGGTATTGTGAGCTAAAAATTTTAATGATTCCAATTTAGGAATCAAGCTTTGACAATTCCACTGTAGAACAGTGATCAAATCCCCGACCTCATTTGAAAAATTATCCATCGAAGGAAATGATAGCTGCAAGGAGGGGCCACTTAATTGTCAATTGCTTCAAAAAGGTCTTCACTGTTGGAAGCATTGCCAAAACAATGCTCTTTAGAGGGTCAGAAATTTCAAGGTACTTGAAGATACCTTCAGCAATGTCATCAAATGAGAACAGTCCACTTGAGGAGGGGGCTTCTGTTCTTAAAATAGGGGCGTCAGGGGTTTTGGATGTCCCCGGGAGAGATGGAAAGTCCTGGGTGTAGTTAGTACTACGGAAACCAGGAGGAATTGTGTTTTCCTTTTTTCCACTTCTTTTTGAAATGGGCAAGCTGTTCTCGGGCTTCTTTTCAACAACTTTCCGTGGGCGGACGCGTCTTTGCTTCCTTAAAGCACCTTCCGGATAAGTGAACGATGTTCCCTCTTCAGTCTAATCAAAGTCAGACTCGTCATCTGACAGAGGAGCAAAGGGATTTGTATTGGCACTGGGTGATGGTGAGGCTTTTCTCACCATTTCAGCAAAAGATTGCCTGGAACGCTGTTTTAGCGAGCGTTCTAATTGTTCCCTACGTTGTTTGTACGCTGGGCACGCCGAGAGAGCATGAGGAGGAGTCCCCTTACAGAAAGCGCATTTTGGTGTGCTTTCTGCGCACGCGCCATCCTCATGTCTCTCCCCACAGTTGGAGCAGCGCGCCTTATTGCCGCAATGGGAGGTCGTATGTCCCATCTGCTGGCATTTCTGGCAGATCATGACCCGAGGTACAAACAACCGCACAGGTAGCCGAAGTTTTCACAACTCGACGTATTGAGGGAGGGCGGAACCAGAGAAAGTTACGCGAAACGAGTCTGACGGTGTAAACTTTTTTTCACCCTTATTGGTCGACACTGCGCCAAGTTGGCGCACATCCAGTATCTTAACTGGTGACAGCAGAGGGTTCTTAAACCGACCAACCATCCGCTTCAGCAGGATCTCAGGGGTCAGACTCGTATCGGTGACCACACCTTCGATTTCAATACCCCGAGCTGGGATATATACCCGATACTCGAGTGTAAAAAACTGAGAGACAGCAATCTCATTTGCCTGCTTAAGGTTGGACAAAACGACCCGAAGTTTATTCGGTCTTACTTTTATTATCTCGGTCACGGCCGAGAATCGCTTCGTCAGATCATCAGAAATCTGACAAACATTCAGAGGTTTCGTTTTGGGCTGAAAATAAACAACCCATGGACCAGTTGAACTGTCTGAATAAGCACGTGATCTGGTAACTCTACGAGCTACCTCATCATTTCGTGCCATAGATGATTCATCTTGCGATAAATCATCCATGGCTCGCTTGTGGGAGCTTATCACGCTTAACCACTAACGTAATTATCTACAATCAATCACAGATAAACAAACTAAACCTATACAACCTAAACCTAAGCACACACACTCACACACTCTCAGTCACTCTCCACACTCACACACACACTTCGATTAAAATGAATTCAGAAGGGTGAGAAACAAAACTTATCTTATATACTACTAAAAAACTTATCTTATATGTATCACGGATCTACTGCAGCTGGGCGACGAATGTACTGCTGCTGCCGAGCGACGATGTGTGGCCGCGTGTACCGGCTAAACGTTGACGTGAACGATGATGATAATGATGTTGCTGGTCGGTGGTAGTTGGTGGATGGATGAATGCACGCTACACACGATGGGCTGCTGGTATGCGTGCCGTATAGAAGGGGAACAATATGGCTTTCAGATCGGGGCAATATTGCTAATTGCAAAGCAACGGAGAGCGGACCAAACGAACTGTACCGTTCGCTTGTTCACTGGGCAATGACATTGAGATTTAATGGAAAACTTCTAGGATTTTTTTTCAAAAGGGCGAATCTAACAATGAGTGGTTGTCTCCTCTCTCGCTCTTTTTCATTTATTACAGCACCATTATAAATCTTTTGAGGGATTCTTTAGTACAGATAGAAACACAACAGTTAGGGCTACCATATTCTACAAAGAGTTGAATGAAAAACGTAACGCTGAATGAAATATGAATGAAAGAGAAAGTAATCAAAGAGAGTATCTCAATTGCAGATTCGCCCTAATGAAAAAAAAAACCTAGACTTTATTTAAACGGGGATAAAAGCAGTATGCAATCAATTAACACTAGTTATGTGCTAGTTGTATATGGACAAGATGAAACAAGGTTCATGATTATTATCAAATGTTGACCAAAACAAAAATGCGTCCGCCTTCTGAAAGTGTAAATTGTAGCAATTTGCTTTAACATAAGAGAAACAATAAAATACTATGTTTGGGGCCTCATAGCCTAGTCATTAAACGCGTCGGTTTTCCAACCCGTCGGTCAAGGGTTCAATTAGCGATATAGTCAAATGTTGTGTCGGAGTGGAACTCCACTGGAATTCTTTGAATCGGCAAAGAATGCCCTCAATTTATAACTGTAGACGTGCTTCCAAGAATACAAGTTTAAGTGGCCGGCAAAGCACCGTGAAGCGTAAAGCCAAGCTATGACAAGTAATTCGACTTAGAAATTGGGAGATGTCGCAACCCTGAGCAGTAACTAATACCTTCAATAAGTTTTCTGCCTAGCCCCTTCCAAACGATAGGTGGTAGCGTACTTATTGCTAAAGTTTAAGCATTCATGCATATCCTTCACACTTGAGGATTGCGACCATCTGTAGCAAGTAACAGTGTGCATTGACCTGGAGCACCGGTCGCTATTAATCACCGGAATCTATCTCCGTCCTCTCTCCAGTCCGGATTTTTAGTCCCACACCGATGCTCTACAAACCATGACTGAAAGATCTTCGTCTCGCGATGTCATCCTGGCACTGGGCGACTGCAATCTCCCGTTTCTGAACTGGAGCTTAGACGAGGATGTGAACGGTTATTTACCATCAAATGCGTCTACGGAGCAGGAACCGATGCTCACCAGCGGTCTAGTTCAAGTTAATTCACTTGTAAACTCCGATACAAGTCTCTTGGACTTAGCCTTCACCACCGAACCGAATGCTATCAACCTACTTGAGCCTCCGGTTCCTCTCTTGGACATCGATCAGCATCACAATCCATTCATCTTGAAACTAAACGCTCACTGCAATTCGCCCATTATACCTTTGTGAGTTATTAGTCGTACCCCCGTCCCCTGTACCCCTGACGATGCTGCGAACTTGTTTGCGTGCTTCTTCCAATCAGTCTATAGCACAAATGCACCACCTCTGTAGCTTCGACAACATTCGAGAGTTTGATATGAACTTCCCAGCGCTTTGTTTCTCGCTGGATGACGTCATGAAAGCAATGAACAACCTTGATGTTTCAAAAAGCCCTGGTGTACAGTGTTGGAATTCTCACAAAAATATCAGTTCATCGTGCGATACCTTTTCACTTGCGAACTTCCCGTTGCTAGTTTCACACGCCAACGTTTCTTGAGTGAATTTTCTGGGATGAGAGAATGAAACATCGCGAACTTTTTCTACTCGAATCACCGACGCGAGGATACGAATAAAATCAGATCTTTTTTTTACTCTATGTCTTTACCAGGGTGCGAAAAATTCAAATTCAATAAGCAGAATCCCGTGAATTTATCCAACATCCATCTCGTCATTCACCGATTCGGTGCAAAACTGAATTTCAGAAGAGCCAAAATTCGGTGATAGCAAGAACACATTCAGTCAGAATGTTTGCGATTATTGTGTTTTGTGATGCTCTCCTCTTTTTGTTTTGACTGATTGAACCGGAGATCTGTATAGAAAAATGTGTCGGTAGCATCCTGTGTGAATGAAGACATTCGGTGCGGGTCACCTTTTTGGAGGGGACCGAATGCTTGTGTTCGTTCGTTCATTGCTTTTTCTCTTTATTAGTAATTCGTGTGTTCAGCAAAGACCAAAGAATTGAATGCTGTTGTTTTTCGCACTCATTTCGGGCAGTCAATTTTTTCACACACTGGTCTTTACACCACATTCGTACGTGAAAAGCAAACTGCGCATTTCCTGGAAATGAAATCTAGACAGAAAGATATCTCCCTTGAATGACATCCCGCATGATGACTGTGTGGCCGGGGAGGTTGGGTTGAATTTGTCCTCAATGCGTCACCCCATTCCAGCAGAAGTTTCCTACCACCCGACTTTTGCGGCGGCACAATACTTGAAAAAACAAACATCACAACTCACGTGAAGATTGCCTACACATACTCACTAGAGAAAAAGAACAAAGCCGAGGAGATATTTGGTTGAATCGGATCTTGAATACGAGTGAAACGTTGTGAGATGGAGGAACAAAAGATCTTTCGCGATGAGAACTGAAACGTTTCCTCACTCTGCGCTTTCATGAACTTTAGATTGAAGTTCGTTCGCGTGCTTCAAGTGCGAAGTTCCTCGGTGATATATCATTGCACCGAGTAAAGAGTGAACGTTTTTTGAAAATGATTTTTGCAACACTGCTGGTGTAGATGGAATTCCTCCATCTCTTTTTAAGTTTTGCTCACGCTCTTTTGCTTTTCCGATATGCAGCTTATTTAACCGTTCGTTAAGAGAGAGAAAGTTCCCTGGAATTTGGAAGACTGTGTCAATTGTGCTAATCCATAAAGCAGGAAATCGGAACCTTGTTGAAAACTATTGAGGAACATCGCTTCTCTGTTCCATCAACAAGGTCTTTGAAACGTTAATTCACAACGCTGTGTACAATGTTGTTCATTCTTTAATATCGGAGTTCCAGCACGGATTTGTTCAGCATCGCTCTACAACTACGAATTTGCTGTGCTATACCAATACGCTGTTTCGAGAGTTGAATCCCAAAGGCAGGTCGACTCTATCTATGTTGATTTTTCTACAGCTTTCGACACAGTACCTCACCTGTACGCAGCCGAAAAGCTAAAGGCTGTAGGATTTCCAATTTGGTTCGTTGGGTGGATTCGCTTTTACTTGGCCGAGCGCCAGTTCTTCGTTACGGTAAATTCCGCACGCTCGAGGAACTTTCGCAATTACTTCAGGAGTACTCTTTGTTCTTCTCGTCAATGATCTGTGCCCTCGTATTTCATCGTTCAAGCAAATGTTTGCCGATGACCTGGAGATTTTTAGAGTCATTTTGTCCGCACTTGACTGTCTTGCTTTTCAAAACGATATTAACGAACTACTGCTATGGTGTAACGATAACGGCACGAGTGTCAACATAGCTAAATGTAAGGTGATATCGTTTTCCCTTCGTACAGAGACTATCACGCATCAATACAGAGTGCGGTTCCACTAGAGCGAGCCACATCTATTTGCGATTTAGGTATTACAATTGACTCCAAGTTAAAATTTAACAAACACGTCGCGCTGGTTACGGCGAAAGCCTCCACGGTTCTTGGATTCATTCGACGTCACACCAGGAACTTCACAGATATCTATGCACTGTAGATTCTGTACCTTCTGTACCTTAGTCCGTGGCATACTGGAAGACAGCGGTCTGGTAACCATATCACGTATCACTGATTATCAGAGTCGAACGAACTCAAAAGCTCTTCATCCGATTCGTGCTACGGAATATTCCATGGAACACCCCCTAAATCTGCCCGACTATACCGCACGATGAATTTTGATTGGATTGCAAACCTTGCGAGCCAGGCGGACAATCATTCAGCAACTGGTTGTCTATGACCTGGTACGCGGCAGTATAGAATGTCCAGAACTCTTACGCGACGTTCCCCTTCACGTCCCTCACCGACAATTGAGAAGCGCACAACTCGTCGCTGTACCTGTTCTCCGGACCAGTTATGGCTTCAACATTCCACTTGACGCTTGCCTGTGAGCCTTCATCGGTACCAATGAATATTTTGGCTTTTAACATTAGCAAAAACGTTTTTAAAAATAGGATTAAGAAAAGTAGGTTGAGCAGTCTGTACGATTTAAGGTCGAACACGAGAAACAATAATAAATAAATAAATAATTAAATAAATAAATAAATAAATAAATAAATAAATAAATAAATAAATAAATAAATAAATAAATAAATAAATAATGTGACCCGTTAACCTCGAGCTAGGCACGAGTAATTTGCACCCCAATGTTACTAAACCCGAAAAATGAAACATTGTTAGTAATAATATATAATACCGGCTCCGTAAAGTGTCACACACGCCTGAGCATATAAACGAACTAATTAAAAGCAAATAATTCTATTTGCCAGTGTTATTTTCACGCCCTTTGCACTAGACTGTCTAACTCAGCTGCAGCCCAACACAATGCAACCGAAATGCGTTTGTCAAACCAACCTGTCATATTTGACGTTCGTCATTTGCCTTGCCGCAGCGCTCTGGCTTCCGTCCTGCTCTCTTCAGCAACTTTGGTCGATAGGGTGGCCAACTCATCGTTCCCTGCGTCGACAGTTTCTCCAATGTGTTTTCCGTGTTTCCCGAATCTTCACGTCTCTCCATTAGGTTGAGTAGCGTCAGCCAAGTCACCGGGCGCACTGCCTTTAGTAGAACACTTTTTGCAACTTTTTTGCAGTCGATGAAAACAGTGAGGCACTCATCTTACTTTCTTTCAAAAATAAGGGAGCAGATGTGTGCGTTAGACGAAAAATCATTTAAGATAACCTTTGTGTGGGTCCCCTCACATTGCTCAATTCCAGGCTTTGAGAAGGCGGACTGTCTAGCCATTCTGGGTTCACAAGAAGGCGAGATTTTTTAAAGAAGAATTTCACATGATCAATTTTTCCCATTAGTACGTTGGAGTTCTCTCCAAAGTTGACAATACGATTGGACTAGTAATTCTGTTGGGCGGTGGTTACATTCTATTATTCCAAATGTTTCGTCGAGATCGTGGTTCAAAGGTCCTGATGTTACCCGCGTGTGATGTCAAGACTGATGTCCACCCACTACTCGCTAGACGCACATCTCTACAGAATTAACCTCATCGATAGCAGTTTATGTAGATGCGGAACCGGTTATGATGACATCGCTCACGCAGTTTGGCATTGCCTGCACACTTAGAAATTATGAATTTTACACGAGACCTAATCCATGTTTGTAAATAGTTGGGGAACGTAATAGTCGGGGGACGTAAAGAAAGATTTCGTGTGAAATGATGTCTTCTAAAACTGACACATACGCAATTCAACAAAAGATGTGTTCGGTTGAATTTATTTTCTTATCTCTTTCAACATATTCTTATGCGCTAAAGGACGCTTGCATGTGTCGGTCTCAGGGACAGAAATTTACACGAGATTTTGGTAGTGTGTGGATAATGATGCCTCCAGAACACGTTTATTGGATACCCTAGTGGCCCGAGGTAGACAACCTTTCCGCGATGTAAGAGATGTTTTGGGAATGCATGATCTTCCCTACATGCAAGCGATTTACAAATTCCTTTGTTTGTCTGATCTACACAGATAAAAAGAAACATTGAATTTTCTGCGTTATCTAATGCACATAAAGGGAATGCTAGATTTGACAGAAAATACTGGGATATATCGTGTAAATTAAAGCACGGTATCGCCTAAATCGCGTCTATTGTATGAAAGAATTCCAAAACTTGCAAACAATATCGTTGTTTACGCTTGCTTTGTTTTAGAATTAAACGAGGGGAAATTCTACGCGCCTGTTAAAATTCTTTATTTTTTTCTGTGTAAAAGTGTAACGTCATCACCACCCTTCCTTCCACTCTAGTAAATTCTGTGCTATTGTGTCCCAGTTATAGTATCCTTTTGTTTCCGTACTACTTGTACCTGCCCGGCAAGCTGTGGTCACCCATCTGCGGCTTGGTTCCTGAAAGGGACTATAGGGACCGATGATTTGGTAGATGTCGCAACTATGAGCAGCAACTGATACCTGAAATAAGTGACCTGCCTAGCCCCTTCCAAACAATAATGTGACCCATTAATTTCGAGCTAGCCACGAGTAATTGGCTCCCCACTCTTAGTAAAACCAAAAATAAAGAAATGGTAATTTCAATACTGAATATTGGCTCCGCAAAGTGTTACACACGCCTGAGCCCAACAAATAAACAAACTGTACACTTAGAATTATAGCCGAGTCTCGGCATTCTGAAACCGAGATCCGCATAGCCGACCTCTAGGTTTCGATCTCGGCTTTATTATGTTAACCGATTATCTCGGTTTGGGTCAAACAGGAAATTCATTTAGTTAGCTGGGAATCTCGGCATGCGCAAACTGATAAATCGGTTAAAATTCAAAACAAACAAAAAAGAGGGTAAGCGAAATTTCGGTTAAGTTGTGTGTAAATACTCGCAATTTCGGATTAGATTTTCATCGCAATATTGAATATTTCATGCCTATAGGCAATACCCTACAAAGATGGTGTTTTGTGTCAAATTCGCTGGTCAATTTTCACCACTCCACAAAACAACATAGGATTTACTCCACTTGCGAATCAAAACAATATGGCTCATGGCGGTTGACATATAAATAGCCAAACCTCGTCTTACACCACTGCTAAACCGATATTTCGGCATGATAGCCAGCTGAGATCGGTAGAAGTTTGGTTAACGTTTGTGCTCGGATCCTTGTGATGCCGAGAAGCGGCTTATTAATGAAGTTAGCCGATATTTCAGTATCAAGTGATGCTGAGACTCGGCATCGTTCGATTTTTGCCGAGTTATCAGTTAAAAGCAATTCAGCTAAATGTTTAACCGAGCCCGTGAATATTTTTTAACTGTAGGTATAGCGCGACTAAAAGAAGCAAATTTGCCAAACTTATCTAAAAATCTGAATTTTCATTGTGATGAAAATATCAGAGCATGTAAAATTCTATTTCATTCCTCACGAAGCCGGAACTTCTATCAAAGTTGTAATAAGGACGAGGTTTTGAATTCAACATTATCCCCAATGCATCGAATGTCCGAGAACTTCACACGTTTTATAATGTTAATTTGTAAGCTTTGTGACGCTCCATTTTTGTGAATGATATTGAACAGACGTTCATACTACAGAAAATTGATTTTTTCTGTTTATCTGTGAATCATTTGATTGCGTCATAGAGATAAAAATTTGAACCTGTGATCTTTTAATAGGATTATAAAAATATTCTATATTATATTTATATGAAAATGTGATTCAAGCGAACTTTGGCACTGCGTTAATCTTTGCAGCCATAAGAGGACAGCAGAAGACATGTGCTTTGGAAAATATGAGAATCTAAAAAAAAAGCATTCACATATCATAACAGAGGCAATGAATTGATAGCACCCTACCATTATGAAATTTAGTGGGAATGACATATTGCACCCCATACTTTACTCACCAAATGTTTGTACACCTCTCATTGTTCAATTTATCAAGGTTTCAAATATCATTCAACCACCTCCTTCACCCTTGCAGCTTCACAAAAGTTGAGACTGGAAAAGCAGCGGAATAAAACACCCCACGCCAGGGCTAGAAAGCAATGATGTTTCCTGTACAATTCTTCTCATCCGAATCGGATCGCAACTGACAGATTATTCTCGTTCTAGCTGAAATTCGGAAAAAAAATCACTAGAGCCATCGATAATGTGTGTACTATTCTTACCTAGGGTCGTAGGTATAGCGCGATGATGCGACAGCGTAAAATCTTCTGGGAGTTGAGTAAATACGCATTTCATTAGTGTGGTTTTTCTAGTTTTCAGCTGTGCCGATTTTTTTTTGGTTTGCCTTTTGAACCCTCTTGCCAGTAAATCCTTTAAAACTGACGCAAAAAAGAACGCAGGAAACAAATATTGTTCGTACAAATGTGTGTAAAATCGTTTCGTCACGCATGAACACCGTTGCGCTCGGTTGGTTTAGACTGAAGAATGCAACTCAAATCTCGCTATAGTATTGTGGCAGACAGTTGTAGTGTGAAGACAGAAAGAAAACTCTTGTAAATAAAAGAACAAATCGTCACCATTATTCAAATGTTTTAATTTTGTATTAAATTGGTCTTATTTCAATTTATTTGCACCGATTTTTTACGATTTTATCAACGATATTCATCACAGATTCTCTGTGCATACATTTCGTTAAGTGTACCCAAGAACTAAGTTACGTCTAACAACTTCCTACCATGCTTTCTTAACCTTTCAAGCTTGTTGCTCATCTCGATTAGATTATTGCCTACTTCTTTTTACCGGCAGGTAACATTTGATTAGAATAATTATTTATTCCCAAGTAAAGGGAACTGATTATATAGATGGATCGCAGACAGACTTTTAGGCAAGATCAAAATTAATCGATAATTTTGTGTATGTTTTCAAATCGGAAAACGTTAGCAATCGCTTGCTGACTAGTGCCGCGTAATTCACTTAGTCGAGGTGCCTCCTAATGTGGCGAAGTGCCGGCATCTACTAGCATGCTGACGTTCGCCACTTCCACCCGATATTGACACGATGTATTGACGTGCAATGCCTCCATTTGGAGGCACTTCTACGGGCTCCTCGCCTTATCGCTCCAACAAAACTGACATATTAACTGATGTGAAAGTTATTTGGCGATTTCTTTTAAATTGACGGTTATGAACTTTACACACGCTGAGTTTGAAGCTTGAATGGCTGTTATTCGATCGATTTTCAACAGTTATTTTGGATAGATGCATTTTGCAGTCGATGAAAAGTAGACTGAGAACACCTAAAATGCATGGCTGAATACACTGAACCCGAACGAGGGGATGGGAAATTTGAAGGGGGTTATCGTTCGTGACTTCTTGCAGAGAGACGATGGTTCGAACGGGAGCGAGTCCGTGGAGTTTGATCATCCAAACTAACAATTTGTTCTAAGCTCGAGGTAGCTTAAAAACTAACGGCGAGAAATCAGTCAAGTTAGGCCGTTTGTCAGATCGTCTTAACTAGTTTAGACTTTGGCGACTGTAGCATGTGAAAAGAGTTTAAAATTACTAAGCCACAGTGTGGCCAAACAATAATTCAAATACCCATCCCTCCTACCAGCGTTTTACGAGGGGTCGTCGTGGGATCGATGTCACTACACTGAAAATTTATCTTCGTAAAGTAGCTTTCACGCGTTTCGTAAACATGGATTTTGTAAATAGAACAAATGTCTCGTATATTGTATGAAACATTCATAATGCTTTTAATCTGGTGAAATGCTATCATTACACCTTCTGGTAAAATGCACGAAATGAATTTCGTGAAGGTCAGCCAATCGCTGTTTCTCTTTTATGCCGCACTCATGCTTGATGGTGTTGCTGCTGGTATGGTCGGGAATAATTTATCTATTCCAAAATAAAAATTAAAGCGCTGTCGAGAGCTATAACTTCATGCTCATTCATCAAGCTTGTTCTCACGAGTCAGCATGGCCTAGTGAGATCAACCACGGATCAGAATCAGCTCTTTAAAAAATTCAGGTTCGAATCCCATGTCAGAAACATTCAAAACACGCGGGACACTTTCCACGTGGTTGCTTTTTTTGACAATTACATTTCGAGTTGATAAAGTAGATCTGTCAGTCGTTCATGCAACCAGCAGAGGGACGTTTCTTTTTAATTTGTGACTAAATATTCGTAGCTCTTTGTATTGTTTACGTACAATGTACGAATGTTCTTTCTGTGTCAACAAAAGCTTCGTGCTTGTGACAGTTGCGCGGGTGCAATAATTACGAATGAACCTTCATAATAAATACAAATCAGTTTCGTTGCAGAAAACAACGAATGGATTTGTGAGTATTACCTTTGATTTTGTAATATAAACTAAAATTAACTTTCAGTGTACCTTGACTGCTGGCAACCTCTGATTGCCGCATGGTACGCCGACGTGAATCTTTAGTGCCAGAACATGACGTATTCCACACCAACGCAAACCTGACGTGTGGGACACGTAGAAGGGTAGTCGTCGCCGATATAACGTGCCGTAATACTGCCCACCGACACCAGCTTCACGTAAAAAATAAGGACTTGTATATCAAATTTAGTATTTTTAATGCATTTCCACAGTAATGAACTGAGAGCTTTCAATGTCAGGTATATCTATTGCATTAGTTTGGTCGTGTGGAAAAAGTACAGTTATACCAACAATCAAAATGAAACTAGCTATTTGAAATAGGTTTGTAGAACCCCTTGATTACATAACGGTTATAGACATGTAAACAAACATGTCATCATACTAAAACAATTTAAGCCAGTTTAGAGTAATTACTGATACAATGTTGCTAACTACTTTCGATACACTCTTTAGACTGCACCCTTTGAAAAAAAAAGCAGTTCCTCTTCCCTGTCATTAAACGATCAAGGTCCCACCGAGGGTGGTTACCTGTTATTTCCTATGGTAACTTATATCCGAGTCGGCACTACGGAGAGATAGGAATAGGAATTACTGAAGGCTAGAGATCAGAATGAGATCCCCTCTATACTGCAAAATACCAATGCATTGTCTAGTCATTTACCCACACAGCAATATGAAAGTTATAATCGATGTAAACCGGAAACGGTATAAAAATACTCGAATGTGTTGCCTTAAAGTGGTTCAACTTTCAATTGTATTTCATGCACAACACAACACATGCATTTTCAATGAAGTAGGTATGTCATTCAGTTTCTTTTTCAATCGTGATAAAAAAAAACTAATCAAAGCTACTCTTTCAATTTACAAAATTTTTTGTTTACATGTCCTCTAATTTTAAATGTTTGTTCACTACAACCGATAAACTATGAAGCTCGTTTATTTTATGTCCTCATTGTCTAAGCCGGCATTTGCCGACCAACACTGAACGAAGTGAGCCAATATTTTAGCGCAGGTGTCAAATTATTATTATTTTCAAAGAAAATTAAGCTCCTTGCTATACTACTTTGGAAATACCACTTTTATATTGCTGTCAAGCTGCTTATGCTTTTGCAAGGATATTCTTAATATTGATAGGAATACCGAAACAGTAGTCAGCAAGAATGAGGTAATGCTGCTAAGAGAATCACGTCATCGAAACCAAATTTGTTTACTCAACAGTATTTCATTGCGGGTTCCCGAACAACCGGTTTTTTTCTGAACATTGGTATCAGAATGTGAAATCTAATATTAGTGTACAGGGAATCGGTAAATATTTACATAAAAAATGAAATTTATTTCATACCAGGAATGTATTAATTCAATTCAGTTGAAACTTTTCAAAGGTGTTTTGTTTACAATGTCCAAAGATTTTATATTGGCATGAAATGTTTGAAACTGTAGTGTTTTTAGTGTTCGTGTTGGGATAGAAGATTTAGTAGGATGTAAGAATAATCCATTAAATTGTATTTTTAGGGTTAGCTCTTTGTCGATATTTAAGATTTATAGTTAGTGTGCAAAAACCCAAATGTGTATGAACCTAAAAGTGCACTGAATGACCTTCTTGAACTGATTCTTCGGGTAATAGTTGGTGGCTGAGGAACAATTTGGGCTGTGGTTCTTACGTGCCAATTGTCCTCCAGGACCGCTTTTGTTGTTTCACGGAGCCTCACGATCGCCAAGAGTCGACAAAGATAGTTCAGACTATCTTGATCTAATTGTCAAATACGACCAACATTCTCAGACTTCACGTCCTAACCGAAAAGGAGGACTAACCCTTCTAGGCGTGGCAAATACGGTCTCGTCCATGGTCCATCGAACGAGTCAACGAAGGAGAGCGCCATATACCCAGAAAGGCAACTACCGGTAACTTCACCAGTTGCGAAACGCCATCGAAACCCCCGAATCCAAGCCTAAACTCCGCCATTCCATCAGTCGCCATTGTATAGCGACAATCGAAGTCCCCGTTCCACCATTGTCGAAAGACAATCCGGTGCCCAGGTCATCGATCCGCCATCTAGGTCAACTAATATCAACGCCAACGTAAATCACCACTATCCGCGAGCGCTCAGTGTCGTCCTGCAACCGATTTTTCTGCTAGCTTTCCGAAAATCTGGGTTTCATCATACGCAAACATGCGTATATAAGGTTCTGGGAAGCCAGAGTCCTGGAATGTTGAGGAAACCTGAAATATTGGTAAATACAAAAATCGCGTACTAAATTGCCACGGTCTAACCAACAATCAATATGCAACTAGCGATTTGAAATTGGTTCACTGTTGTAGAACCCCTTGGTCCGATGTACACCTTGAAGCCAGCACCTTGCTATACATATTTGCGCCTTTGTTTTGATTTGCTGTGATATTTTGACAGAATATTTAAGAGTGTGTTCGTGTGAGTTCATTATAAGGGGCGCATTATTAAGTTTTAGACCGAGCTTGGGACCGATGTTCTAGTACTGACTGAGCCAAGAAAAAAATCGTATTTGTATGGGACCTCCTGGTCTAAGAGTTAGTCTATAGTCTAATCCCTTTTACAAAGAAGTGTACATAAAGGGCGATACGGTCAAAATTTGGTCAATATCAACTTGACGTATTTCTTTCAATTTTTCATTTAAAAAACCTGAACACCCCTCATTTTGAAGGTGTGTGTGTGTAGAATGTTGCTCCTATTTTGATTTTGGAATTCACTCTTCAGTTGTCAAAATGCCGTCCAAACAAGAAGAGCAGCGTATCAAAATTTTACTCGCGCATCGCGAAAATCCGAGCTACTCGCACGCGAAGTTGGAAAAATCACTAAAAGTTGCCAAATCAACCGTTACAAATGTAATTAAAGTGTTTGGGGAACGTTTGTCGACAGCCAGGAAGTCTGGATCGAGGGGAAATCGAAAACCGGAAGCCGCTGAGACGACAAAGAGAGTTGCCGGTAGTTTCAAGCGAAACCCTAACCTATCTCTCCGAGATGCCGCAAATAAGCTGGGTGTATCGTCTACAACCGTGCATCGAGCCAAAAACGAGCCGGACTATCGACTTACAAGAAGGTAGTGACTCCAAATCGCGATGATAAACAAAATACGACGGCCAAAGCGCGATCCCGGAGGCTGTACACGACGATGCTGACGAAGTTTGACTGCGTGGTAATGAACGACGAAACCTACGTCAAAGCCGACTACAAGCCGCTTCCGGGACAGGAGTTTTATACGGCAAAAGGAAGGGGAAAGGTAGCAGATATTTTCAAGCACACGAAACTGTCAAAGTTCGCAAAGAAATATCTGGTTTGGCAAGCCATCTGTACCTGTGGCTTGAAAAGTAGCATTTTCATAGCTTCCGGGACTGTCAACCAAGAAATTTACGTGAAAGAGTGTTTGAATAAACGTCTGCTGCCTTTCCTGAAGAAACACGGTTGTTCCGTACTGTTTTGGCCGGATTTGGCATCTTGCCATTACGGTAAAAAGGCCATGGAGTGGTACGCCGCCAACAACGTGCAAGTGGTTCCCAAGGACAAGAACCCTCCCAACACGCCAGAGCTCCGCCCAATTGAGAAATACTGGGCTATTGTCAAGCGGAAACTAAAGAAGACCAAAAAAACTGCTAAGGACGAGCAGCAGTTCAAGGCAAACTGGCTTTCTGCGGCGAAGAAGGTGGACAAGGTGGCTGTACAAAATCTGATGGCAGGGGTCAAGCGTAAGGCCCGGCAATTCGGATTTGGAAAAGCGGAAGCCTAACTGAATATTTTTCCTGAATTTTATACTAATTGAACTTGAAAAAGAAATTTAATTTGATTTTTTAAATAAACGATTTCACCGATTTACACGCGTTTTCCCTTGACATATATGTTTTGAAAGTCCAGCCGAATGTTATGTACGAGCTCTACGTGATGAACTGAACGCATACCTATGTGTGTATATGTGTGTGTATGTGTGTAATGAAATTTTTAACTCCGTTTCTCCACTGTAGTCTCTGTAGGTACTGTAGTCCTATACATAAATTTTAAATGTTATTGGAATCGGTTTTCCTCTTCCGGAGATACCCCCGGGGAAGTGACCAATTTCTGACTTAGATCAAAACCTATCATGCAACACCTAAATAATATAAGAATCAAAAAATTGGCTGTTCAGGAGTAACATCACCCTACCCTCTTCACATCACTGAATCGAGGCGGTATTCTTCTTACCACTTCGACCGATAGCGACAGCGATCACAGGCGATCGTTATCGGTGATCTCACAGCTTGGAATTTTCTGCTTGTTGACGATCTAGTAGCCGAAAGTCGTGCCGGCTCTGACTCTCCGGAAGGATGTTTGTACAGTCAAATAGTCTTAACGTTCTGTAAATATTGTAAATAAACTGTATACACTTTTGATTGTTATTTTTGTATTCTCCCCAGCGCGGAAGTAACGATCTTTGATGAAGTTTTTTTCAGAAGCAGATAATTTATCATCTCCATGCGAAGCGCTAGGAGCGGACAGTAATTTTATTGCTAGAACATGAAGAGAAAGTGTATTGATCGATCCGTAAGGGAACGGCAGGCTTTGAAATTGAATAGATGTAAGTTTGAAAACGAGCGGAGGGCATTTGAACGGTAGTATACGATCAGGCACATAACCCTTTGTCATACTACCCTATGCAGGATAGGCAAGGGAGGAAATCCCCTTGACTGACAAAAGGTTATGCAACCGATCGTGCTCTTATACTACCTATTGCTTGTTTCTAGTTCGATTTGTCCGTCTCCTAATACTGCCTAACACGGGTGAGAAATTATCTCCCGCTGTTGGGTTTATTTTTAGCATGCACCGCCTATTTCACACATTTGCTCTTCTCGTCATCTATAACTTATAGATCTCGGAGAGAACGACGGTGAGTGGTGCAAATACTGATCCCCACCAGTATGAATTCTTCTTCTTCTATTATTTTTGAGAGGGACTTTAACCCTTCGGGTCATTCGTCCCTAGTATGAATTAATGGATTCCCCCATTATGGGCTGTGTAGAAAACCCATGTAGAAAGCCCATTATGGGCTGTGTTAGAAAGCCCATAATGGGGGAATCCATTAATTCATAAAACTACCGGCAACTCTCTTTGTCGTCTCAGCGGCTTCCGGTTTTCGATTTCCCCCCGATCCAGACTTCCTGGCTGTCGACAAACGTTCCCCAAACACTTTAATTACATTTGTAACGGTTGATTTGGCAACTTTTAGCGATTTTGCCAACTTTACGTGCGAGTAGGATTTTCGCGATGCGCGAGCAAAATTTTGATACGCTGCTCTTCTTGCTTGGACGGCATTTTGACAACTGAAGAGTGAATTCCAAAATCAAAATAGGAGCAACATTCTACACAAACACACACCTTCAAAATGAGGGGTGTTCAGGTTTTTTAAATGCAAAATTGAAAGAAATACGTCAAGTTGATATTGACCAAATTTTGACCGTATCGCCCTTTAATTACCCATTTATGACATCGACTGGCCACATGGTTCTCTGAATCTTTCGGACATCCGTAATATCTAAAAGGTTGTGTATTATTTACGTTCTAGAGTGACGCAACGATGTAGCACATATTGGAATAAATCATTACCATCATAATAATTACATAACGTAAAATTTCATTAATTAATTTAAATATTAGGATTTTATATTCCTATTTTTTTATATTTCAAGCTCGTCGTTCACTTTCTTTTATCATAGATAAATGAAAATTTGTCCAGTGGATGAAAAGTTATAACTCTAAAAAAAAATATTTTCTAAAATTTAATTTTCTAGAGATAGGATGGACAACGATAAAACAACGATATATTTATATCATATATTTTCCAAAACGTTACATACCTATTCTATTTTTGCGAAATTCCAAGATCGACCTTATCTCTTTGATATGGAATTGCTGCGTTATCCAAATATTCGAATGTTCCGGAGCTTCCACAAGACCATGTAATTGTTCTCTACATCGCTTAAACTTTTACATATTATGTACAAAAGGTTTTGAAAATAAAATGCGTTTTGCTCGAGACTAACGAAAGTACCATTTTATCGAATGTTCCGAATATTTTAGGGAATCATTAAGTGGCCATGTCTCGGTAGTGTGGCCAAATTCGAAAATTTAGATAGCATATTCGATATCAGCGACCCAAAATTACTTTGAAGCTGATAGCTTCGCTGTGTCAAATCCATTTCTTTTCCCGCCTTTTGTATGGAATGGAATCATTGTGTGGCCCTGAGACCTAGTTTACGAGTCTGATGCTACTGCCATTGTTTTCCGGAAGTCTCAGTCAAGCCAGAGTAAGTCTTTTTGAGTCTCATGTTTACTGTTCGAGTAAAATTAAAATCAAATATAATTTTGACCTCGAGCAATTTAATATCCTACTGCAACTGTAAATCTTTTTCAATGCTCCAATTTGAGCTCAAAAATTAATTGTAAGATAACCAATAAAAAATTTATTAACTGTGCCACAACTCGACATCTTCTGATGAGTAGGGTAAGATATTTTTTCGAAATATATCACTTTT
>JASCZW010006285.1:0-78505 GCA_034211315.2 Aedes japonicus | reverse complement strand
GGAGCAGCTGAATTAATGTATCAAGTTGTTGAATTTTGTATTGACATTCCGTAAAAACAATCTAAAATAATTATAGAACTGTCAAAGACAATTTACAAATTCATCGTAACTTCGCAAAATAACAATGATTTTCGTTTTCAGTTCTTTTTCAAAATCTCTTCGCCCACCATATTTATCGATTCCGCGAAAAGCAAACGAATGATCCCAGTTAAAATTCCCATCAAAACCTCAAACACTATTATTTATCAATCCACCTCAGCGAGCCCCGTGGGTGTAAATTTCACCTGTCGCTGGCGTCGTCGCCTTCGTCCGCTCGGACGAAAGTGTTTCCACCCAATCATGCCAGTTGAAGACTTTTCTCTCGAATGTTCAGGTAGATTAGCACCGACCGGCCGGGTGTTACTTTGCCTCGATCGCGACGATGCGATAAGTAATTTGCACTTTGAGGTTTCTGCTGCGGCCGCTGCGTGTGGAAAAACCGGCCGAATGAGGAAAAATAATTTTTACATGGCAATTGCTCATGTTACAAGCAATCGGAATCGGACCCACTGCTGGGAAGGGGGCGGGAACAGGGGAAGAACAGAAATAACTGAAAACAAGTAAAGTGCAAGCAAAGTTGGCTTTGCGCTTTAAATATCTCCAAAGTAGCCGGTTCAAACGAAGAGGCAAAAACACGATTCGAGGGAGCCGAGTGATGGAAATCAGCCGTCGTCGCAACCGCTTGGATGTGTGCGCTGGGCTTTAGAGAAAACTACTTTCACTTGTAATTGAGAAAGTTTCGTAACATTTCCATCAATAAACATAAACTATGCGCTCGTTTGTTTGGCCGCACACTTGGAACAGGGCTGCCGGTTGCTGAGCGCGCATCACAGCGGCACGGCACAGGCCGCGGCCAGCTTGGATTTCGGTGCAGGTGACCGATGCAGTTGTTAGTCGGTAGGAATGTTTTGATGTTGCTGCGATCGGCCAGAAGCGCGAGAGTTGGTTGGGAAAAACTATACCGGTAACTTGTGCAACGTCACGCCATGCCATGGCCGCTGGTGAAAACCAGTCACACTTCTTGTTGGATTTTTTTTATTGCTTCTGTGATGGACGTTTCATCGCATTTTGGCGATCAGGATGCAATTCCACGGCTATTAATTGAGAGCTTTCAGTGGTTCCTTTGAGTTTGATTATACACCTACGGCATAGGCACACACACTACCAAAGTTTCATGTATTTTTTTGTCCCCCGAGACCGACACATGCAAACGTCTTTTAGCACATAAGAATGAGTTGAAAGAAATGAGAAAATAAATTCAATCAAATGTTAATACTTCTTTCTGTAAAATTCTGGAACTTTCTGTGGCACACCTACCATTAGGTTCCGTACGGTATCTATCCTTAGATACGCCCGCCGCCGTAACGATTCTCCAATTTCTATTGAAATCATCGGTACCATTTGCTTTCTTCTTAGTCTCGAAGAGTTTCCGCTTAACTAGAGGCCAGTACTTCTCTGTTGGGTGAAGTTATGGACAGTTTGGTGGATTGGCTGTTTTTGACCAACAACAATACTTCAGCTAGGCATGAAGATGAATTGGTGTACCAGAAACTGGACGGACGCCTGCGGAATTGGGTACAGGTGACTCGTGACCCTAGTAGCACACTTGATGCCATTCGGTTGAGATAACATAAATATGACTTGCTAAGTCATAATCAAGTTACTACAACTAATTATGATCCTAGTGTGCTACTTGGGGAGGTAGTCAGTGCTCTCAAGGACGTGGAGCAAGACAGGTAATTGTTACCTATTGTAACCTTTATTAATAAAACTAGCTGCTACGCTTGCAACTAAATGAAGGAAAATTTAATGTAACTGGCACTTTTATGGTTTTTTTTCGGAATGAGTTTTTTTTCTTGAATAAACAGGGGTTCAAACTTCTATCGAAACATGCTTCTTACCCGAGAAATAAACGTTTTGTGTTTAAGTATCCTGGATAATCCTCATTTTTGGTAGAAATTTGTGTTTCATTTGTATGGGAGCCCTCCCTTCCAGAGGGGGGTGGTTTCTCAAACCACCATACAATGATTGCCTTCAAAACCCCCCACATGCCAAATTTGATTCGATTTGCTTGATTAGTTCTCGAGTTATGAAGAAATTTGTGTCTCTTATGTATCAGAGAGGGGTCTCAAACAATCATAAGAACCTTCCCCAGCCCCAAAAACCCCTTCAAATAAATTTTCACGTTGGTCGGTTCAGAAATTTCCGAGTCTATAAGGATCTGACAGGCAGACAGACAGACAGAAATTCATTTTTATGTATATATAGAAATCTACCCTCCAAAAACCTCCACATGCCAAATTTGGTTCCATTTGCTTGATTTGTTCTCGAGTTATGCTGAAATTTGAGTTTTATTTGTATAAGAGACGCCTCCTTCAGTGAGCGGAGGAGTTTCAAACCACAATAGAAACATTTCTTGCCTTCAAAAACCTCCACATGCCAAATTTGGTTCCATTAACTTAATAAGTTCTCGAGTTATTCAGAAATTTGTGTTTCATTTGTATGGAAACCCCCCTCCCGCCCCCTTCCAGATGGCGGAGGAGTCTCAAACTTCCATAGAAACATTTATCTCCTCCAAAAACCTCCACATGCCAAATTGGGTTTCATATGCTTGATTAGTTCTCGAGTTATGCACAAATTTGTGTTTCATTTGTATGAGAGCCCCCCTCTTACAGAGGGCGGAGGGTTCTCGATTTACATTAGAAACATTTCTTGCCTTCAAAAACCTCTACCTGCCAAATTTGGCTCCATTTACTTGATTAGCTCTCGAGTTATGTTAAACCATTTGTTTCATTTGTATGGGAGCACCGCCCCCAGCCTAACAGAGAGAGGAGGGGTCTCGAACTATCGTAGAAACATTTATTGCCTTTGAAATCCCCGCATGCCAAATTTGGTTCCATTTGCTTTATTAGATCTATAGTTATGAAGAAATTACAGTTTTATTTGTGTGATAGCACCCCTTCTAGGAGAGGGGAGGGGTCTCAAACCACCATAAAAACATTTTTCTCCTCCAGAAACCCCCACATGCCAAATTTGGTTCCATTTGCTTGTTTAGTTCTTGAGATATGCAGAAACTTCTGTTTCATTTGTACGAGAGCCTCCCTTTCTAGAGAGGAGAGGGGTCTCTGACTACCATAGAAACATTGCTTGCCCCCAAAAACTTCCGCATGCTAAATTTGGGTTCCTTTGCTTGATCAGTTCTCGATTTATGCAAAGATTTGTGATTCACTTGTATGGGAGCCCCCCTATCCAGAAAAGGGAGGGGTCTCAAACTATCATAAGATTATTCTCCGGCCCCAAAAATCTCTACATACAAAATTTCACGCCGATCGGTCCTTCCGCTCGCGAGTTAAATCGTGACAAAGGAAACCCCAACTCATTTTTATTTATATAGAAGATGTTAGAATTTTTATCGTAGCTTTGTATAGCCTAAAAGGCTACGATTTCTTCTATATATCTTGAGTTCTAAACTCAAGGTCAGTTTTTACCTTACATACCTTACAGAAGATTCACTGAATGCATATCGCCACCTTTCATAGGTTATAAAGTTAATGTTATGACTATAGATCCCAACTTCTGAGCTCAAGAGCAGTTTTGGTGACTCACTGGAGGACTCACTTAATTTAAGTCAAACACAGTTGCAACTGAAGATTTTAAGTATTGAATTTCAGGATAGTTTAGATAACCTAGAACATCCGAAGTTTGTCTCATAATGTCTGTGATTCTTCCAAGATATTCAATGAATAAGTTTCAATAAACATCGTTGTTTTGCATAGCCCAGAATATTTATTGTAACTTAGTATCGCTTAAAAATAACTGTTACAACTGTAAATCTTAAGTTCTGAACGCCACCAAAGTTTGGATGATCTACTTGTGAATTTTTACGTTCGAAAATCTTCACTAATATGCTTGAATACGTGACGTAACTTTGTATAGTTCAAAAAGTTAGTGTTACTGCCATAGATTTCAAGTTCTAAACTCAAGGACAGTTTGGATTGCCTAGACCGGAGTTTTAAAGTAATGGCTGTTGACCTTCCAAAAGATTCATTGAATATATATGAATACATATGGTCCCCCTAATAGCCCGAAAACAACTGGTTTAACTACAGATCCTATGTTTTAAACTTAAGGACAATTTTGATGACCTAGATTATCCTAGTATAACTCATGCTTTTTTTACGTTTCGAAAATATTCACTGAACATGGTTGAATACGTAGCCTAACATTTGTATAGCCCAAACAGCTATAGCTACTGCTGTAGTTCTTACGTATAAACTCAAGGACAATTTGGATGACCTAGAACATCCCCTTGAATCTAATGATACGTTTGCTCATGCACCATATTCTTAAACAACGCCTTACACTATTACTCAGGGTATTCTAGGTCGTCAATTAGGCCTTTAACTCATATGTTTTTATGTTTCTTAAATAGAAGAATTGATTAAAAACAAAATTACCGAATTCAGTGTACAGTGTTTTATTCAGGCTCTGATTTATACAGCAATTTTCCTTTTGGGCTCATAAATTACCCCTAAGGCCTGAAGGGGTTAATATACTTTTTAAGACAAGTCTTAAAATTTATGAACATGAATCTTCAATGTTCTTAAATGAAATCAGTGCGTAGAAATATTTCCGAAAGATTGATGCTAAAATTTTGAAATTTCTTGAGAAATGACTGAGATATTAACGCTCAAAGTTTGACCACTCACTTTTTGTGACGGTCACGATGCGTTTTTTTTTTAAATTGTACCCCTGTATAGAAAACAGTGACGTAGTCCTACGTCAAAAAAAAATAGGTTGGTATTTGGAGCCAAGTTAGGACTAAATCTTGAGCCATTTTATATCTGGACGCAAAAACACGAATCTATCTCGGAACCTTATTAATGATATAAAAATTTCAAGTAAAGGGCGATACGGTCAAAATTTGGTCAATATCAACTTGACGTATTTCTTTCAATTTTGCATTTAAAAAACCTGAACACCCCTCATTTTGTAGGTGTGTGTGTGTAGAATGTTGCTCCTATTTTGATTTTGGAATTCACTCTTCAGTTGTCAAAATGCCGTCCAAGCAAGAAGAGCAGCGTATCAAAATTTTGCTCGCGCATCGCGAAAATCCGAGCTTCTCGCACGCAAAGTTGGCAAAATCGCTAAAAGTTGCCAAATCAACCGTTACAAATGTAATTAAAGTGTTTGGGGAACGTTTGTCGACAGCCAGGAAGTCTGGATCGGGGGGAAATCGAAAACCGGAAGCCGCTGAGACGACAAAGAGAGTTGCCGGTTGTTTCAAGCGAAACCCTAACCTATCTCTCCGAGATGCCGCAAATAAGCTGGGTGTATCGTCTACAACCGTGCATCGAGCCAAAAAACGAGCCGGACTATCGACTTACAAGAAGGTAGTGACTCCAAATCGCGATGATAAACAAAATACGACGGCCAAAGCGCGATCCCGGAGGCTGTACACGACGATGCTGACGAAGTTTGACTGCGTGGTAATGGACGACGAAACCTACGTCAAAGCCGACTACAAACAGCTTCCGGGCCAGGAGTTTTATATGGCAAAAGGAAGGGGAAAGGTAGCAGATATTTTCAAGCACACGAAACTGTCAAAGTTCGCAAAGAAATATCTGGTTTGGCAAGCCATCTGTACCTGTGGCTTGAAAAGCAGCATTTTCATAGCTTCCAGGACTGTCAACCAAGAAATTCACGTGAAAGAGTGTTTGAATAAACGTCTGCTGCCTTTCCTGAAGAAACACGGTTGTTCCGTACTGTTTTGGCCGGATTTGGCATCTTCCCATTACGGTAAAAAGGCCATGGGTGGTACGCCGCCAACAACGTGCAGGTGGTTCCCAAGGACAAGAACCCTCCCAACACGCCAGAGCTCCGCCCAATTGAGAAATACTGGGCTATTGTCAAGCGGAACCTAAAGAAGACCAAAAAAACTGCTAAGGACGAGCAGCAGTTCAAGGCAAACTGGCTTTCTGCGGCGAAGAAGGTGGACAAGGTGGCTGTACAAAATCTGATGGCAGGGGTCAAGCGTAAGGCCCGGCAATTCGGATTTGGAAAAGCGGAAGCCTAACTGAATATTTTTCCTGAATTTTATACTAATTGAACTTGAAAAAGAAATTTAATTTGATTTTTTAAATAAACGATTTCACCGATTTACACGCGTTTTCCCTTGACCAAATTTTGACCGTATCACCCTTTACTCAAAACGAATGTTGCACTTTAAAGTAAAAATATTCTGATTTTTGACACTCTGTCGACCATTTTGTTCGCCCATCTCTTGTTCTATGGTGCATTCCGAGTCACCTTTTCATTCTTCTACAACACTTCTGATTAACTATTGCCCAATATTTCTCAAGAGGAGCGAGATTGAGGGCAGTTGGGTGGATTGCTGTTCAACAGACTGAGTATTGTATTCATTTATTCAATGAAATGTTCTCATTATTCTCATTCAATGCTCATTTCAGCCAATAGTGTCCAACGCATAGTTACAATCAACCATCGGCAGCCAGCAACAATAACTCTTAGAATATTTTCATAGAAATGGCTGTGCTCTTCAAACATCCGGTTGGCAACAAGGATTCCACTTATATCTTTGTTCCAATTCTGAAGACAGTATCTAAAATCTCTCTATTTCTTAAAACTCTTTGTTCCGTAATATTTTGTTATCGGGTGTAGCGTTTTGTCTATTGTTTCGATTGCCTATTGGTCGTTGCGCGAGTGATCGAGTGAAAAGTCATGGTTCGCCGCGTAAAGTGGGTCAGTATTGAGGTACATAATTAATTGTGATCCAAATTATTCGTTCACCATGCTCTTCGGGCCACCCTTTCTTTGAACAAATAACCCACTGTCCCATTGTGTAAGTGACTCCAGCGGCATCCGTTCTGTTGGTGTTGATCGGTCCAAGTTGGCTCTCAGGCGTTGAGAGCCTTGTTTTTCTAATTAAATACCACTATCACACTCTGTGAGTGGCCCCAACAGCATTCTCACTGTTGGTTTAAATCGGCCCAAATCGGCTTTCCAACATCCTTAAACATCTCCTAGTTTCTCAATGAAAAACCACTATCACATTCTGTGGCACCAATGGCATCCTTACTGCCGGTTTAAAATTATTAAAAAAATGATTATTAAAAATCACTTTGTTTTCCCACTGAAGGACCACAATCACACTTTGTGAGTGGCCCCAATAGCATCTTTACTGTTGGTTCAACAAAACAAACCCTGCTGCTACTCAATCCTGTTATCCAAAATCCCAGTGATTTTTCGTGGAAGTGCAGTGGACTCCGCGGCTTCTAATAAAGCGAGTGTAGTTTAGGATCAATAGTTGTTACACATTGAAGATGTGCGTTAGTCCCAAGCATCATCTGTTGGTTCTCTGTGTAATAACAGCTGATCTGGCAACCTCAAGTGGTCAATCATGCTCATGCTAACTAAAACATCTCAAGATAATCTGATAATGACGTGTGACCTTACAGAAGATTTACTAAATGTGTTAACTTTCATAGGTTATAACGCTACTGTTATGATTGTAGTACCTAACTTCTGAGCTCAAGGGCAGGTTTGGTGACCTAGATCCCATGGCAAGATATTTCATTGTATCTGTTGACCTTCCATAAGACTCACTTGGTTTGTTCAAATCCAAATTTTTACTTTGTTAAGTCCAGAAAGCAACAGTTACATCTGTAGATTTTAAGTTTTGAAGTCCAGGATAGTTTGGATAACCTAGAACATCCAAAAATTATCTCATAATGGTTTTTGTTATCCAAGGATGTTCAATGAATATGTTTCAATATACGTCGAAGCTTTGCATAGTCCAGAAATCTATTCTTTCAACTATACTGATCTCAAGGATAGTTTGAATGACGAAGAATATGTCATATTGCTTTACAGTGACCTTTAGGAATATTAACTGAATATGTTTGATGATTTATTGTAATTTTTTATTGCCTAAAAATACTATTACAACTGCGAATCTTAAGTTCTGAACACCAGGGCAGTTTGGATGATCTAGACCATCCCAAGATTATCTTCTGCTGTACTCTTACGTTCTAAAATATTCACTGAATATAGTTGAATACGTGACGCAATTTTGTAAAGCCTAAAAAGCACCTGTTTTTACCGTAGATTTAAAGTTCAAATCTCTAGGACAGTTTGGATTACCTAGTGGGTCACAAAGTTTTAAAATCATGTCTGTTGACATTTCAAAAGATCCATTGAATATGTTTGATTACATATAATACCCTTCTTCTTCTTTCTTCTTATTTCTCAGAGTTTCAAGCTTATTGCTTTTGCAATTAGCTTATAACTTGCTCTCAACTTAGTTTTCTTAATGCACTTTCGCAGTTATCAATTAGGAGCTTTCGAAGCCAAGTACTATTTTTGCCTTAGTATGATTATGTAGCAAGTACAATGATACGCTATACCCAGGAAGTAGAGAAATTTTCCTAAACGAAAAATTCCTAGACCAGACCGGGAATCGAACCCAGCCACCTCCAGCATGGTGTTGATTTGTAGCTGCGCCTTTACCGACTTAGCTAAGGAAGAACCATGTCTAGCAAAACCTACACAACTGTCGACAGGGTTCAAGTTTCAAGTTGGGAAGTACGCCGTTTCCTTTCAAGAACTGCTTTCGTTGTTCTTTTTTTTGTTCTTTTACCTTTTTTTCTACGCTGCTTAGCAAAATAGCTGGCTTCTGAATCAGTTGTTTCATCGCCTGAATTTTCAGCACTGTTAGATTTATCGTCATCAGCGTGACCAACAGCCCGGCTTCCACATTTTGGCGACTAGAAAGCTGAGCGGGAACTTCCAAGTACTGCTCCGAATTTGCTTTCGAATCAAATCCATAGGATTCACCTTCCGAACTTCACTATAGCCACCGAGAGCTGACATTTTGATCACATTTATTACCGTTAGAACACCGAAAATTATCAATCGTCAGCAGATCCTTCCGTCAGATATAAACAAATCATGTGATAGCGAACAGTGAGACTGATATGCGGGTACTTTTACACTTGTCAGAAATTGTGCAGGGTGTCTCACAATAGGTGTCACTAATACAAAATGGGATAACAGCGAAAAGAATCAACCAAATCGTAGCATTTATTATTAATTTGAATGATAATGTTATAGAAATAAACCATATTAATTCAATTCTAATCGCTCGCCCTTTTCCTTGATAACTTTGCGCGAACGCTTTGTAAACTCAATCGCAGTTTCTTGCATCGATCTAAAGTAAGCTCTTTCGTAGGGTCTATATGTTGCGTATAACCTTAAACAAATTAGTCAAGTGGGTTGAGATCCGGGGAAGATGCAGGCCAATCTTCGCTTGAGATGAAATTGTTAACATAGTAAGCATTGGGTTTGTATCCCCTCAATAAATCATTCTTTGTTAGTCGCGGCAAGTTCGACAAACGATTTTGGGCAGAAGCGGCGTCGACAGCCGTTCATTTAATCAACCGGTCATCAACGAAGGGCATCTCCGTCATTTCTTTCGAGAAGTTTACGGAACGGAAACCGGATCTGTCGAATCTACGAATCTTTGGGTCAAGAGCGATGGCTTACGTGCCGAAGCTGAAACGTGCGAAGTAGGACCCCAAGTCAGAGCCGTGCATCCTGATTGACTTCTCCGATTGCTAAAAGGCCTATCGAATGTTCAACCCGAAGAAAAATCAAGTTTTCGAAAGTCGGGATGTGGTAATACTGGATAAGTGTCAGATAGCGGAGGTTCCGGTACCGGAAGAGACCGATTCGACCGTCGAACCGATGGTTTCAACAAGAGTTGATCAGCAAGAGATCATGGATGGCGGTCAACAGGTCACCGTGGAAGGTCAACAAGCCACAGGCCGTTGCTGACTTTGACGTAGATATCAGAAGCTCAGAGAGGGAGAAGGACAGTACGACGAGAGCCACAGGATCCGCAACAACCCTTGCATTTTTTTTCAGCATTCTACGATAAGGCGCAGCGTGAGGGAGCGCCGATTCTCAGGCAAGTATGCAGATTTTAAGGTTACATACAGTGTCTTGCCTCAAAAATTTGAAACTCCCCAGAATCGACGACGAGATGAACGAGGACCAGGACGAGGACGTGTTTCGCAGCACGGGAGCTTGGACAGCACTGCGCTCCCGTCACACTTGAAGGAAGTAGCTGTTGGAATGCAACACGCAACTGGGCACAGTGACTGGGAGCTCCCAGTCCGAGGTCTTCCGATAACGGCCACCATCTCATACATTCCACAGGTATCCAAGGACCCTGATACGCTGCAGGAAGACCTAAGTCGGGACAACCGGGTTGAAGCAATGGAGGCAGAATTTGATGCGTTGAGCGCAAACGAGACGTGGTGTCTGGTGGATCTTCCGAAGGGACGGAAAGCTCTGAAGAACAAATGGGTCTTCATGGTCAAAACCAATACGGACGGCACCATCGAACGTTACAAGGCAAGACTTGTGATAAAAGAATTCTCGCAAGTGAAAGGAGTGGACTACAGCGAAACGTATTCTACCGTTGTCCACTACGCCACCATTCAACACCTACTTGCGCAGCTAAACATCATCGTGTACCAGATAGACGCTGTGACGGCGTTCCTCCAAGGCAATCTGGACGGTGAGGAGATATACATGGAGCAGCCGGAGGGATTCTGGAACGAAGCCGCACCCAGGAAGGCCTGCCGACTGAAGAAGGCCCTTTACGGCCTCAAGCAGGCCAGCAGAGTATGGAGCAAGTTGGACCACAAGCTAAAGCGGATGGGACTGAAGCGCTCGAAGTACGACACGTGCATGTATTACAAGATGGAAAATAGCAAGATCATCATCGTGGCAGTCTACGTCAACGACTTTCTGTTGTTCTCCAACGATCAAGGGTTGGTCAACGATGTGAAGCAGCAGTTGTGTGACGAATTCCGGATGGAGGACCTAGGCCAAACCAAGCAGACTCTGGGACTGCGAGTTTCCAGAACCGACGACGCTATTTCCATCGACCAGGAGCGGTACATCGAGGAACTGCTCCACAAATTCAATATGACGGACTGCAATCCGGTATCGACCCCGCTGGACGCAAACCAGCGACTGTTGAAGACAATGAGCCCACGAAATGAGGGGGAACGTGAAAGGATGAAGGAAGTTCCATTTCGCGAGCTGATTGGAGGTCTTCAGTTCATCGCACAGTGCACGAAGCCTGACATCAGTCACGCGGTAAGCATGGTGAGTTCATTTTGCAGCGATCCGGGCCTTCCACATTGGACAGCGGCCAAGAGGAGTTTGCGATACCTCAAAAGGACCAAGCAGTGCAAGCTAACGTACAGGAGAGATGTGGATCCGGCATTTTCTGGATACAGCGATGCCGACTGGGTGAACGATTTAGAGACGCGGAGACCTTTCAGCGGCTACGTATTTCTGCGGTATGGCGGAGCGGTGTCCTGGAGTTCCAGAAGGCAACCAACTGTTGCTATATCGACCACGGAAGCGGAATACATGGCACTTTCCACGGTCACTCACGAGGCGGTCTGGTGGCGAGGATTCATCCGTGAGCTATACGGCATCAACGAGTCCCTGGTTATTAAGTGCGACAACAAGAGTTCGCCGAGGACGAAGCATATTGACGTGCGGCACCACTTCGTTCGAGAGCAAGTAGAGGCGAAGTCGATCAAGCTAGAACACGTAACTTTCAATATTCAGGCAGCAGATATCTTGACCAAGGCGTATCCTGGACCCAAGGAGACAGGAAGTTATTAGGTGTTATACAAATACTCACTTAAGGGGGGATGTTAACAAAGTAAGCATTAAATTTGTATCCCCTCAATTAATCATTCTTTGATAGTCACTACACCTGGTCAGATGCTTTTTCATTCTATCAGAAATCGGGCAAATTTTCCGCGCACCATGCTTGTGTCTTCTTTGCCTTGTGGGCTGGAGCTGAGTCCTGTTGGAAACAATATGGTGTATTCCCATACAGCGTTGTGTTGGTCTTTTAAAACCTGCTCGATGTAATATTCAGTGTTGATTTTTATGTTAGGCTCCATGAAAAGAAGAGCAAGTTTTCCTTTTCGTGAAACGGCGCCCCATGTCATGATTTTCGATACATTCTGATAGCGTTCTACAGCTTGTTCATCTCTTGGAATATTGGCAAGACTTTTGCCATACACACGATCATTTTGTTGATTATGACTGTCCTGAGGGAGGAAGAGCTTTTCATCCGAAAATAAAATCGCAGTCATCGTGCCGAACCAAAAGATTTCTGCTTCTTTGGATCCTGGCTTGTTTTTTACGCTCAATACGGAGGCTCAATATACGACCAGATACGGCAAAATTACGTCTTATTCGCTCTCTCCGACATTTGATCTTTTTCTTCGTTCTGGCAGTTCGTCTGGCACCTCCTCTGTGTTGCATATGGACATTTCCATTTTCCTTGAACCATTTCAAGGTACGACACAAAACGCACTCCTAACTGCTTAAGGCTATTCAATATCTGACACTGTCTAAGCTTTTGCAAATGTAATTTTAAAACTTGCTCCCGTATGGTTTCCTATGGTTCCGTATGGTAGCTGATAAATATAAACAAACGGAATCGCTTATTTATCTTCAGCGATGAGCTGTCAAAGGAGTACACTCAAAACGAGTTATAATCAATTCCGCTGTTAAAATTACTCAGCTGAAATATACCAAGACTGAAAAAATGTGACACCTATTGTGGGACACACTGTACTCGCAATTCTGTCCCATCAGATTTCGGAAAACTTTTTTGGTAATAGAAACCAAAAATTTCAATTATATTTTAGTTACAATTATAGTTACGTTGTTATGAAACTAATGTGAAGATAGTTGTTGCGCTCAATTACTAGAAGCAGTGGGAAAACAACGAAACATAAAATTCTCAATATACTGTTAGACTGTTTTTTTTTTTTTTTCAAATGGAACTAACATGCGGGTATCGACAGTGTGGTCTCACGCCAAAAAAAATGAGTAGAAAGTAAAAGTTTTAGTTAAGCAAAATTTGTAGCTGCAACGTGGCTGATTTCGCTTATTGATAACTCAAAGATTGTTTTGAGACCTCATGTAAATTGCGAGTGCTTAAAACATTTTTTGACAATTCCGATTTCTTCCAAGAATAACTTTTGATGAGGTTCCGATGATAGGCGGTCTTTAGAATTCGTCTCTAAAATGCTGGATCAGTTTGTTTTTCGAAGAATATCATCCGAATTGATGATCTTTCGAAGGTTATGAATAGCTCAAAAAGTTAATCATATTCTTTTATTTAAAAGTGTTAAACTGTTGAGTGTATTGGAAATGTATAGATACCTGTGCATTACTCTTTATTTGATAAAATTAGACAAAAAAAAAGAATTTAAACAAATGCGTAAAATTTTCTCTCGTTTAGTTACAAATCAAAGCAAGCGTACACATCGTAATTGTTTCCAATCTTTCATTGAACTGACCTGATTATAGCGATATCTGGCTAAAATTTTCATGAAAGATCCCATTAATTAATGCCAAACCAAGCATTATCTTTAGGTGCATTAGATAACGTAGAATATTAAATAGTTCTTCCAAACGGTGTACTAAGATGCAAATAAACTGGAATTGTTCAAGGTTTTGAAGATTTGTATGGCTTAAGTTTTGCCCACATTAATGCACCCTCTCGAAGATCATGGTTACCCCCGTTTCGTAGGTGAGAGGGCTAATTCCATGCAAAAGGCCAGCATGGGAGACCACGAACATGATCAGCAGTCAAAGTATCACACTCTACTTTCTTTAAGTTGCCACGTCGTAGTTCGTTTATTTGAAGGCACTGGTGTGATACTGGCGGGTTCACGCAAAAAACAAAGAGTCATTGTGAGAATATGACCTATAATCTCCATACACCATATACTAAAATCTTCTTCTCTTCACCTTTTCATACTAACCTTGGTCTGCAAGCGGTTTTGCAATGATTGTGGAATTCATGCAGCTGTTCAGTCAGCGTAACACGCGGCTTAGGTAAAGGGTGTCCACAGTTAAATTGCATCACATTGAACTTGTCCTCAAAAACAAGTTTCTCAACCGATTGTCATGAACTATTCAAGGAAGAAAATACAATGTATAATCTTGGTTTAGGTATTTTTATTTCACTGTATTTCTTTACCAAATCCAAAAGCCTGAACTTTCTTCTTAGTACCACGCATAAGATTTTGTACAACGCTTGAACCGACATTTTTTGCCGCTTTCAACCATGACTTCAACATTTCCTGTACTGTAGTGACAACTTTAGGATACTGACGGAGCTCGTGCTTCGTTATAGCCCAATATTTGGGGGGTTTGGGGGATCAGGATCCTTCGGCACGAAATTGACACCATTCGTATTGTACCACTCCAGAACATCCTTGGAATAGTGACAAGAGGCTAGGTCCGGCCAAAAACTTGTAGGAAAGTTGTGTGTTTTGAGAAACGGAAGCAGTCATTTTTTCAGGCATTCATTCATGTATACTTGACCATTTACAGTTGAAACACGAAAGGCTTGCTCCGATTACCACACCAACAAATCCCCTGCTAAATCATGGATTTCTTGGTGAACTTCAACACTTGCTGTTTCCTGAGAGACTCTGGAACATCGAACTTGTCTTTCGCAGTCACATACTGGTTGCAGGGAATTCGTTTGAAGTCCGCTCTTACATGTGTTTCATCGTCCATGACCCAGCAGTGTGGTTTCGTCAATCGCTATGTGTACAGCTTACATGAACGTGTTTTAGCTGTCCTATTCTGTTTTTCATTGCGGTTTGGAGCTTTCTGAACTTTGAATGAACGGAGCTCAGGTCGTTTCTTGGCTTTCTGCACGAAACTTTTGGTCGAGCGCAGCTTTTTCACGACTTCCCGAACCGAAAAGTTGGGTTTGCGTTGAAAGGCAGCAACCACTCGCTTGTGATCCTTCACATAGTACGGAACACTTTTTCTTGCACTCACCTTCTTCCGATCGACAGTTGAACGTTCCTCAAAACGTTTTTTGACACGAGACACTGTAGATTGGTGAATTTTCAACATCTTTCCGATGGCTCGGTGCGAAAGAAGTGGGTTGTCGAGGTGCGTGTGCAAAATGTTTTCGCACAGTCGCTGTTCCTTCGACTCCATTTTAGAAACTACGGCACATTTCACAATGAAACTCACGCAGTGTAAACAATACACGCTGAGAACATTTAAATCGAAATTACGTTGAAATCAACGCAAAGGGCGAAATCTTACAGCTTGTTGAAAGTGATGCAATTTAACTGTGGACACCCTTTAGTTAGTATATGGCTGCACATCATTCAGGTAAGTTTTTAAGAAAAATATATTGGGTTGCAAGGGAAGTCGAATACATGAGACTTGGTTATAAATAAATACAATTGAATCCAGGAATCAAATAGAATTACAGTATCTATCAAACACAATAACGACTATAATCACGTATACATTATTATGAATAAGAAAAGACACAGAAATACACAGTACACTGACGAAAACTCAACATGGGCAAGAACATACACAATACATGAGAGTGAAAAAAAAGAAAATACATAAAAATTATTCACTATTTTAAACAGATATATTATTTCATATTATCATTCTTTCTTTCTTTCTCTTTGCTTTCTTTTTTCTTTCTTTTTATATTTCTTTTTATGCCTTCATGTATTAATCGCCTCAAACCAGGCAATTGACAAGCCTATATCAATAGCAGTGATTGACAGTAGACAGGATGTTCTGGGCCCGCTGTCAGCTGTCAAATAGAAGTCATTTGTTTTGGTTGTTTGTTTTGATGTAAAACACCAAGCGATCTTTCGGCTTTGTATGACGTGCACAACGACAACAAGCAACAACAGACAAAACATAATCGAGCAACAACAAACACAACTTATGGCTAGCCCACAATTGATACGTTGCGGATGCGTTTGCGTAAATTTGACAGTTTTTCCATAGCTTTTCTGTCAAATTTACGTCAATGCATCAGCAACGTATCAATTGTGGGTGACCCTTTACAATGTTGACATTGTTTTGACAGCTGAGCTTGCTGAGATGTTGTCTACGTGAAAAAGTGGTTCTTGTCATAGGCCTGCCTCAAAACAATCCTCGAAACGAGAACAATTTAATGCTAAAATACTTTTAAGGTGCGCATCGGCAATGGACAATTTACCTTGTCATCAAAAAGAAGTTTTGCTGAAGAAGTCAAAACAAAGTTCAAGACAAACTCGTGAAACAAGAAGCAAAATCTTAGCTTGAAACGAGAGAGCAAGATATTGTTGACCAATAATCACAAGGTCATAGATTATATTTGCCAATTACTGATGTATACGCTTCTCCCAACAGCCTTTCATGCCAACAATTACTCCCCAATCCTGTTTGTAGTGATGCAATATCTTTGTGCAATAATAGTGTATCCCCTAAAATTCAAATCCCCCATGGGAAGAAACGTTGCGTAGCTATCCCCTGATGTATTATGTAAGGTTTGAGTTCTTGTACTCAAACTGGTGACCTGGCGCCTCGCCCCACAGTGATTCCAAGCTGGAAACAAGTCTAAAAATCAACTTCCTCATTTAACATTAGATATATTTTTCTAATTTTGGACACTATATGAAATTTCTTGTTTAATTTTATGAAGATTGGATGAACATTATACTCTCTACAATTTTTCAAAGTACGGGTCCTACATAGTCGTGATTTTTTTCTCCCATATACACCGTGTCCAATATATTCTCATACACTTTTTCCTTGGATTATCGATTTGAAATAAATAGAGTTCTATTTTGTATGAGAATATATTGGACACGGTGTATATGCTTGTCATAGTCAGTTTTAAGTAACACTTTTCCGTGAACATGTGCCCCATTTTGAATTCAGATAATTACCCTGATCAAAACATTCACCCCTCTTTAAAGGGGTGCAATTACTTTCAGATAATATACCATGAGCAAATTAGGTATTTTATTTATTTATTACATACAACAAATGGATAAACAACAACATAAATTGCCACGAAAATGAAAAATGTACTTTTATTCGTTTTCCCTAGGTTGAAAGTAAGAAGTCTAAGAGTGAATTGCGGCCAGTATCACACCTGATGTTAGTGCCTTTATATAAACATTCTACGACGTGGCAGTGAGAAAATGACTAGAATAAGTGATACTTTCACTACTGGTCAAATTCTTGGTCTCACATGGATGTTTATAGCATGAGATAAGCCCTCTCACAGTCGACCAGGTGAAAATTTTGACCCACGAGAGGGGATCCGCAATATGCGGAATATCTGAAGAATTATGCATAAGTTTCATTATAGAGTGGCAAGATTTTTACCATACATTTTTACAAAGGAAAATCATAGATTGCTTAGAAAACCGCTCCTAAGAAAGATTCACTGCCACTTCGCATTTTCAAATTAATAAATTTCAGTTATTGTTTTCATTTCATACGTTAAATTTATTTCAACATGTTTGCTGCGTCGTAGAAAGCATGCGGATGTAGTTCTGTTATTGTTTATCTTCCAGAAGTTGATTATTAAAACCTAATGAATACTATCTTGACTAGCTGAGTCAAATGGTATATATTACTCGGTATTCCGGGCTTCGGACCAAAAGTCGATTTTCCAAGCGATATGTATACCCTTCTTTAGTAAAAAGGTTATAAAAAATGAACACACGTATTGAAATAAATCTTTGAAATAATTACAATGACTTAACGTTATATTGGCTGGATTTTCTTAATTGAAAGTTACATGAAATTTAAAGTCTTCACCAAAATAATAACAACTAGACATTTCTATAAAAAGATTTTTTTCTACATTCATACGAATCCTTAAAAAATATTAAGGCTCGATAACGGAAGAACCCAATCTGACTTTACCTGCTTGTCGGATAGAAAACTAATTAGATCCAAGTTGATTCCAATTGAACATATAGACGTCATTCGCGACAACTGTCAAACTTGCCGTTTCCGTTCCGTTTCCGTCCACATTACGTTTGGGCCTTTACTCATTATTTTTCATACACTTTCATCATTAAAAATCGAAAATCATAATCGATTCATAAGTTATAATTCTTTGAAAAATATATATTTTCTTTTTTTGGACCACCCTATCAAAAAAATAAAAATTTCGAGTCATGTTTTTCGAAACGGAACAAACCTACCTAGGATTGCATGCAGAATTATAAGATCCACTTTACCTTTTTGGTTTCGAATTACTGAATTATCAAATTTTACGAATGTTCCCCAACTTCCGGAAGACCATGGCACGGTCACTTAGAGCCTAACATTGTTCGCCACATTGCTTTGCTTGTTACATTTTATGTAAAAAAGGTTTAAAAAATAATCGTAATGCTTTAGGACGAGACTAATGAATTTACCATTTTATCGGATGTTCCGGATACTCCAGGAGGCCATAAAGTGGCCATATGTCAAAAGTGTGGGCTAATACGACAATTTAGATAACATATTTGAAATCAGCGGCACAACATTTCTTGGAAATATATAACTTAGCTATGAAAATTTCGTTTATACACTATTTTCCGCCGTTTGTATGAAATGGAATCACTGTGCGCCCCCTTATACGTCAAAAATACAAAATAAAATAAAACTTTTGTCCACATTAAAGCAAAGATGTGTTTAGATTGGTCGAAATCACACGTATCTTAATTCTCACGTGTGCTATTTTAGCACCTACCTAGAGACGATGCAAAGATACCCGGCGATTCGCAACCGGTAAATGTAAAATTAAACCCAACCGGCACTGGAAGGACGTCGTGTAAATCACATAACACATCGATTGAAGACCGGCCCCACCAGAAGCAGCAACAGCAGCAGGACATGTACGAGTAATTCTCATCGGAACGAACCGTGTGAAGCCATCTTTAAATTCACTGGCCTACATGTATCGTGCTTGGGTCCGTTACGGGGTTTGCAATCAAATGGAGCGTGGAAAGCCGAGAACGCGTACTATCGGCCTTCCCTTCCTCCTCATCTGCCGCCGGTTGGTCGACCGATCAGAATAATGTGAAAACCTGTGTGTGATGCCGCTCCCCAACTTCAAAACCAGCCGTGGAGCTGCTGTTTTTATTGATGTAGGCGAGTCCAGCAGTACACTGTAGATTTCCAACTGTGCTTATGCTGCTGCTGGCATCTAACTCGATCTAAACAGAACACCAGGCCAGAATGCCGGATTGATATAATAATCTCCCACCGAGCGCAGGAGAAACTGGGGGGACGATTGGGGGATCAACATGCGTCGTAGGCCGGAGCATCATCATCATCATCATCTAGCGCTTGTCGTCGCGCGTAAACTGGAATGGAAGGTGGCCCCCGTCGCAAACTAGGTCACGCACAAATACAATCGAACCGTCCGCCATGAGAAGCGCTAAAATGTTCACCACGTCGGAGGAGTTGGAATCTGCTGACACGGCGCTGATGCTGATGCTGATGCTGATGCTGCCGGAGTTTCGGAATTGTAATCGAGAAGATGAGCCAGAACCGCTCGTTGGCTGGGCGATTGAATGTAAAAATGCCCTCCGGGTGAATACATATGCCGATGTTGTCGCTGCGTGGTGATAATTTTGGACGCTCGATGCGCGATGACAGCATCAAAACAATGACGGGAAGGTCAACAGTGCCTTGAGCGTTTGGAAACATGTTTTGGCGCCAGCAACATAAAAGCAGAATTCACACCGAATGTTTGAACCCCCGTCGTGATGTTTCAGTCCTTCCGAAAAAGGTTGTTTGGGTTTTCCAGACTTTTGAGAACAATGCTCGTCCTCTATCCATCGAAATTGCTAGATTGAAAGACATTCGTATATGTTCGATATTTCACAAGAAATGATCAAGATATTTCCATCAATCAGTTGGGTTTTAATGACTTTCAATTCATTTATTAAATACTAGCTGAGCACGGTGCGAGCGCTGCTACGCTTGCAACTAAATTAATGAATATTTAATAGAACTGGCACGTTTCTGGTTGTTTTTCGAAAAGAATTTGTTTTGAATTTGTCAAACTTCTATCAGAACACGCTTCTCAATCGCGAAATACGCGTTTTGTGTTTTAGTAAGCTGGATAATTCTCATGTTTGGTTGAAATTTGTGGTTCAATTTGTATGGAGGTCCCTTTTTCCAGAGAAGAGAAGGGTCTCCAACTACCATACAATCATTGCCTTCTAAAACCCCCACATGCCAAATTTGGTTCCCTTTGCTTGATTAGTTCTCGAATTATGCAGAAATTTGTGTTTCGTGTGTATTTGAGAGGGAAGAGAAGGAAGGGGTCTCACAATCATTAGAACTTTCGCCAGCCCTAAAACCCCTGCATACAAATTTTCACGACGATCGGTGCAGTTGTTACCGAGTCTATAAGACAGAAATTCATGTGTATATATAAAGGGTGTTCCGATCAAAATTTGGTCAAACAGTAATGTGTTTGAGTCAATCAAAGTTTTTATTAATTAGTCAAATTCTTTTTCTTTTTCAAGTTCAGTTAATACAGAATATAGGAGAAATACTTTTTACCGAATGCGAATTGCCGGGTCTTTCGTTAAACACCTGCCATAAGATTTTGTACAGTCTCCTTGTCCAGTTTATTCGCCGCAGAACGCCAGTTTGCCTTGAACTGTTTCTCACTCACAACAGCTTTTTGAGTCTTCTTAAGGTTCCGCTTGGCGATGGCCCAATATTGTTCGATTGGGCGGAGCTCTGGCGTGTTGGGAGGGTTCTTGTCCTTGGGCACCACTTGAACGTTGTTGGCAGTACACCACTCCATAGACTTTTTTCCGTAATGGCAAAATGCCAAATCCGGCCAAAATAGATCGGAAGAATTGTGTCGCTTCAGGAAAGGCAGTAGACGTTTTTGTAGGCACTCGCTCAGATAAATTTCCTGGTTGACGGTTCCGGTTGCAATGTAAACGTTGCTCTTCAAGCCACGGGTACAAATGGCCTGCCACACCAGATATTTCTTCGCGAACTTTGACAGTTTAATGTGCTTGAAAATATTTGCCACCTTTCCCCATCCGGTTGCCGAATAAAATTCCTGTCCAGGGAGCTGTATAAAGTCTGCCTTGGCGTAAGTTTCATCGTCCTGTACCACGCAATCAAACTTCGTCAGCATCGTTGTGTACAATTTTCGCGATCGTGCTTTGGCCGTGTTTTGTTTATCGTCGCGATTTGGAGTCACCACTTTCTTGTAAGTCGACTGTCCAGCTCGTTTTTTAGCTCTATCCACGGTTGAAGGCGCCACTCCCAGCTTCTTTGTGACATCTCAAACGGAGAGGTTGGAGTTCCGCTCGAAACAGCGGGAAACTCTTTCATCGCTTCATCGCTGTGGCCACTGCACTTTGGTCCAGATCACGAATTTACGAGGAAACATGCTCCCAGCGCCTAAACTTGAAACTTTACAGCAAAGTGATGTTCTGCAACATGGTTTGTATCATCAAGGGCCATTTTTTTTATGTTGATTAAAATTAGGGTGGTCCCCATTTTCACGGAAATACAAAAACTAACTTTTTGTATTTTTTATTTGCAGAAATAGACGTTAACACCCTTCAGCAAAGTTGTAGCGCAAATTTTTATAAATAATTTTTTTTGTAGCTTTAAAATTGACCAATTTAGAGCAATTTTCCCTCATCAACTAAGGGTGTACAATAAAAAATGGTTTTTTTACCCTTACTTTTTTATTTCAATTCCCACCGTTAAGTTGTATTCAAAAGAGTTTTAGAACTTTTAAAGACGCGTATTTTGGTATACAAACTTTGTCGCTAGCTTCAATCAATCAGTAGTTATAGAAGAGAGAGCTAGAGGGTGATCGACTTCGATGAGAGGGTGATCAAATAAGTTGCAGTTATGTATTCTCTAATAATTGCTTGTCTTTCGCATATTATTATTAATAAACAATAAATTAAACAGCTAATTAACAGTTAAATTATGATCATAAATAAAAATCATTGTATGAGATTAGATAAACTACAAATGATTAAAGCGGTCCAAGGAGACGGAACAGCTCAACGAAATTTTAGACGTACTACATATTTGGAATGTAATATATAATTTCAGATCATCCATAGAGCTCCTGAGTATCGTAAAAAAAATAAACTCGTGGCTACGATACATTGTCCAAGCTATCAGGTTCATTATTGATAAGCAAATCCTTCTAAAATTGCAGCAGGACAACAATTGAATATCCCTGCAGTAAATTGTATATACTATTCCATATTAAATTGCATATTGATTTCACATTTATATTATTGTCATGCCATTTTTACTCGGATTTTTATGATTTATTTCAATATAATTTCATTATTTTTTATCACGGAGCGTATGGTACGGTATGTCCACGCATCCTTCCTCCCCTGTAGATTCACAAAATGTTTTGGGGCTCTAATCTATTCATTTGAATCCAACCCATTTTACAGAATCATCTTTTGCGGTTAATGCAACGCAGTAGGCCTGGCCGCTCAGACGCTTGTATCATGTCTCTGATATGCTGCATTTTGATATGTTTTCATAATATTAAGAAAATTGAAAATCAACAAAACGTCCGATGTCTGATTTCGCAATAGCGATGCTCTGCTGTTTGATAAGACATTTCAGTTTACCTATCGCGCTAAACGTCTGAAGTGTCAGAACAAACATAACAAATCGAATCCGTACTTTGGTCGTTCGATTGGAGCAAGTACAAAATACCGTTCCAACAATGTCGGAAGGAATTAATAATTCTGCGTTCGATTTGCTCCTCGGTAAGTCCATCAGTTCCTTAAAATAAGGTTATATAAATCAAAATATTAACACGTTTGGCTGGTACATCCTCAGTTGGCAGTAGATTAGACCTCACACTTTGCTCGAATTCATTATCGTTGGATTGCACATGGAATGTGATTCAAGATCCCCACGGTAGTGATCATTTGCCCATACAAATTTCGGTTGCCACCGGGTTCAATCCGTCGAAGTCTGTCAACGTCACGTATGATCTTACCCGTCACATCGATTGGACAAAGTTTAAGACAGCAGTAGATGAAGCCGTAACGACGGTAGAAAGGCTTTCACCGCTGGAAGAGTATAACTTCCTCTCCAACCTGATCTTAGACAGCGCGCTTCAAGCTCAAACTCGACCAGTTCCAGGAACGTCATCTCGCAGGAAACCTCCTTCTCCATGGTGGGATCAGCAATGCACCGAGGTTTACCGTAAAAAGTCCGACGCGTTCAAAGTTTTCCGTAGACGTGGAACACCTGAGCACTTCGAAGTATACACGGCTCTCGAACGCGAACTTAAGAGCCTCATCAAGGCCAAGAAACGCGGTTACTGGCGAACATTCGTGAACGGGCTATCGCGCGAAACGTCGATGAGTACTCTTTGGAACACGGCGCGAAGGTTGCGTAACCGAACTACGAACAACGAGTGCGAGTAGTACTCGGACCAATGGATCCTCAAGTTCGCGCGAAAAGTTTGTCCAGATTCTGTGCCGGCACGGATGATTCCTCGCGAAAACACCCTTTTCAATGGTAGAGTTCGCTCTCGCACTTCTTTCGTGTGGCAATACGGCTCCAGGGGCTGATAGGATCAAGTTCAACTTGCTTAAGAACCTCCCAGACGTTGCGTAGAGGCGCATGTTGAACATGTTTAATCAGTTTCTGGAACTCAACATTGTACCGGATGATTGGAGACGGGTGAGAGTTATTGCCATTCAAAAACCTGGTAAGCCCGCGTCCGACCACAACTCCTATCGACCCATCGCGAGTTATCTTGTATTCGAAAGTTGTTGGAGAAAATGATCCTTTTCCGTCTGGACAAATGGGTTGAGACGAACAACCTGCTTTCAGATACTCAATATGGTTTCCGTAGGGGTAAGGGAACGAACGACTGTCTCACGTTGCTCTCCACGGATATTCAGTTAGCTTTTGCTAAAAAAGAGCAAATGGCTTCTGTATTCTTGGACATAAAGGGGGCTTTTGATTCAGTATCTGTTGAAGTTCTTTCGGATAAACTCCACGCTTGTGGCTTTTCTTCATTAATGAATAATTTTTTGTACAATTTGCTGTCAGAGAAACATATGAGCTTCTCTCATGGAACCTCTACAGCTTCCCGATTTAGCTACATGGGTCTCCCCCAGGGATCATGTTTAAGCCCCCTTTTGTATAATTTTTATGTCAAAGACATTGACGGTTGTCTAGGTGACAACTGTACGCTGAGACAACTTGCAGATGACGGCGTAGTGTCTGTCACGGGATCCAATGGGGTCGATCTGCAAGGACCCTTACAGGATACCTTGGACAATTTGTCTACTTGGGCTCTAGAGCTAGGTATCGAATTCTCTACGGAGAAAACTGAGTTGGTAGTTTTTTCTAGGAAGCATAACCCAGCACAACCGAAGCTTCAAATTTGGGGTAAGCCGATAACTCATTCTATGTCCTTTAAATATCTTGGGGTCTGGTTCGATTCAAAGTGCACCTGGAGATCCCATATTGAGTAAGTGAAGCGAAAGTGCCAGCCAAGGATCAACTTTCTCTGCACAATTACCGGGACCTGGTGGGGAGCTCATCCACAAGATCTTCTAACGTTGTACCGGACAACGATTTTGTCGATTATGGAATACGGTAGTTTTTGTTTTCATTCAGCGGCTCGGTCGCACATCATCAAACTGGAACGTATTCAGTATCGGTGTCTTCGTATCGCGTTAGGTTGCATGCACTCGACTCACACCATGAGTCTTGAAGTGCTGGCTGGCATGTTGCCACTCTCGGATTGGTTTACAGAATTATCTCTCCGGCTCCTCACCAGGTGTGAAGTTATGAACCCTCAGGTAATCGAAAACTTTGAGAAGCTTCTTGAGTTGAACCCTCAAACTCGCTTCATGACGTTGTACCATTTGTACATAACACAGGATGGCAGCCCTTCGCTTAATATTCCCAATCATGTTTGCTTCTTCGATTTCGGAAATTCGGTTCATTTTGATTTATCCATGAAACAGGAGCTTTGTGGAGTCCCAGAACATCATCGTCCTATGATTGCTCCGGTGATATTTGCTGCAAAGTTTGGCCTAGTTGATTCCACCAAAACGTTTTTCACAGACGGGTCTTTGATAGAGGACTCCGCTGGCTTTGGTGTATACAATGAAAATTATAGCGTCGCTCGCAAACTTCAAGCTCCTTGTTCCGTATATGTCACTGAATTAGCGGCAATACACTTTACGCTAGAATTTGTTGCCTCGTTAACACCGGATCAGTTCTTCATTTTCACGGATAGTCTTAGTTCTATAGAGGCTATTCACTCCTTGAGGCCGGTAAAGCACTCCTCGTATTTTCTCATGAAAATACAGGAGCTTCTCAGTGCTTTATCTTCGCGTTATTTTATCATCACTTTTGTATGGGTCCAATCTCATTGTTCAATTCCGGGCAATGAGAAAGCGGACTCGCTTGCAAAGGTGGGCGCTATGGAAGGCGATATTTGTGATCGACAAATCGCCTTCAACGATTTTTTTTCCTATTTTTCGTCAACAGTCTCTCGTCAGCTGGCAGTATAAATGGAGTAAAGGAGATTTGGGGCGATGGCAACATTCTATCATCCCAAATGTGTCGAAGAAATCTTGGTTTAGGGGGATGCATGTGGGTCGAGGCTTCATTCGTGTCATGTCTCGCCTCATGTCCAATCATTATTCTTTGAACGCTTATTTATACCGGGCTGGGCTGAGCGACAGCAATCTCTGTGAGTATGGACAAGGCTATCAGGACGCAGATCACGTTATTTGGTCTTGTGCTGAACATCGTGGAGTCAGATCTGAGCTTTATGATTCCCTTCGGGCTCGAGGTAGACAACCCAAAGTGCCAATCCGAGATATTTTGGCTGTACGTGATTTGGAGTACATGAAACTCATTTATGTGTTTTTGACTAACATTAGCATTAGATTGTAGTTAGTTTAACATGTATGTTTAGTATAAGTTTTTTTTTCTGTGTTCGTGTGTTTTTTTTTCTCTTTCAAAAATGTTCGAATAAAAAGAAAACCAAAAGTTGTGTAGTTATATCCGTAATTTGTAATTCCTATTAACCTCGAGACTGCCGCGAGTAATCGGCTCTATCCTCCTAACTTTAGTTTTAAGATAAATGATGTATAAAAGTATGAAAATTTGGCTCTGTAAAGTTTATTCGATTGAGCCTGTACAAATAAATGATTATTAAAAAAAAAAAGTTCCTTTTCTTCATGGCACGAGCCATAGATGAGTAGGAAGCGTTGTCGAAAGCTCCTTCAATATTTAAGAAAGAACAAAGTGCTATTTCTTTTACCGATAGAGCTTTTTCTACTTTTGAAACCACACTATGCAGTGCCGTAACTGTTGACTTACCAGAGTGGTAAGCAAACTGGAACTCGGATAGTGGATGCTTGTTCATGTAATTTGAATTGATATAATCATTCAACACTTTTTCCATAGTCTTTAATAGGACTGATGAAAGACTAATGGGTCTGTATGATTTAGGATGCGCCTTGTCTCGCTTTCCTAGTTTAGGTATGAAGATAACTTTTACTTGTGTCCATGAAGTTGGAATATGGTTGAGTCTTAAACTTGCCTTAAAAATCTCAATTAATGGCGAGATCAACACTGCTTCGCCATTTTGAAGTAATGCTGGAAATATCCCGTCCGTTCCTGCAGATTTGTAAGGCTGAAAAGATCTCAACGCATTTTTCTACCCTGGCTTTTTTAAATATTTTGTCAGCCAAGTCATTTGCAGCAATTTTTGCTCTAACAGACTTTTGAGATGTCCTTGTAGAACTTTTTTCACCTTCAAGTGATCCATCTCTGAATGGATCTACACACAAAACTGATCCAGGAAAATGTGTTTCTATAATCAGCTTTAACGTTTCACTAGGAGTTTTTGTAAAGTAAAGGTTATATCGCATTCTTTGTCTGTTTTACAACCAAGGCCGTACATATGGAAACTGTTTCCGACCTTACTACAGCTGCGTTTCTGGCGGCATTTACTCGATTCTACAGTCGCTATGGCTTACCAGCAAAAATGTTTTCGGATAATGCTACAAACTTCCGAGCCACAGCTGAACATCTTAGAGAAGTGTATACGCAATTCAACTCTTCCGTGCACAACGATGAGGTAGCCGACTTTCTGGCCGACAAAGGAGTGGAATGGAATTTTATCCCAGCTCGTTCTCCACATCATGGAGGCTTATGGGAGTCAGCTATTAAGGTTGCTAAGCAGCATTTGTCGAAGATCACCAGCAATTACACCTTTACCTTCGAAGAACTGTCTACATTGCTCGCTCAAGATGCTGCAACAATGAACTCAAGGCCCCTCACACCGATCTCCAATAGCCCTATAGATCCACAACCTCTCACTCCTGCTCATCTACTTATTGGTCGTGCACTCACCATTGTTCCAGAAGTCAACTTACTGGAGCGAAAACTATCCTCGTTGTCACGCTGGCAATTTGTTCAGCGTCTCTCGCAAGAATTTCGTACTCGATGGCAGACTGAATACGTACGTTCTATGCAGCGAATGTCGAAGTGGCAACGTGCATCACATAATGTTTCGGTCGGCGACTTTGTTCTGCTAGCTGACGACAATTCAAAGCCAAAGCTATGGCCTACGGGTAGAATCGTCGAAACTTTCCCCGGAGCGGATGGATTAACCAGAGTGGTATCAGTTCGCATAGCATCTGGCACTACTAGGCGTGATGTCCGGAAGGTTCGGCCCATCCCGCTGGATCAGGATGAATATGTTCCAAGAAGACGTCGATCAGAAATTTCCGCAGGAAATTTGGTGGGGTGCTTATGTTCGAGCGACATTTCTGGACGTCCCTCTTCCGACTGAGATGTGCCCCTGCAGCAGCTCATGTATCGGCTACTGTCACCTATTGATTGTGGTTACCAATCATTTGTATTTGCTACATATACCACTGTATCGTAGAACTAGTATTAATTGAAGTTGAACAATAAATTGTATTGAAGTAACGTTGAAGCTATCCGCACGTGTTTTTCTAACTCGCTCTTCCGATCGCGATTTTTCCGTTTAGTTCCGTTCAAATTCGGGCTCTGGTCGTTCCAGTAGCCATGGCGAAGATAGATTGGTTTTGTAAAAACTGTGATTTTTTCCAATCACCATATTGAAATATGAGAAGTAATTGTTATAGGGAAAAATAAATGCACAACATTTTAAATGTGATGCAAATGAACTGTAGATCGAAGACCGATTTCGGAATTCTTTTGGATAAAGTTATTGAATTCCATCAGTGTTCAGGAAATTCTTTATTAATTTATCGAATATATTCGTTTCAGCTTTGGTTTTGTTGTTGTAAGGTCTGTATCCGCAATAATCCGGACATCTCAAAACATGAATAAAACATAAATTTCGCATTATATTTCCGTCGTAGTTGTTTATTTCAGATTCATGGGATGTGTTTTAACAATTCATGAAGACAAAACATAGTTATTCGGTATTTGCATAAAATTTTCGAATTTTGCGCTTAACTCCGTCGATTAGGATTTGTACAGACTCTTCACAAATCGTAGAAGCCGTCTTTGTCCAAATTTGCTGAAAATGTTTGATATCTTTGATTCTTTGCTTCTTTCCAGAAAGCTTCCGCTTCATCAGAGCCCAATATCTCTCTATTGGTCGTAGTTCTGGGCAATTTTGTGGGTTTGAGGTTTTTGGTACAATGACCACTTAATTTGCTTGGTACCACTCCATCGCAGGTTTAGCATAGTGGCATGATGCCTAATCGAGTCAGAACAAAGTTTTTTCTTTGTGACTTTTGATGAAGGGTAGTAATCACTTCTGCAGACACTCTTTCTGATAGATTTCCTTGTTGATAGTGCCTGTAGTGATGAAAGTGTTACTATTTTTGCAACACGTGCAAATTGCTTTCCACACAAGGTATTTTTTGGAAAATTTCGATGCCTTCTTCGTCCTAAAATGCGCAGCTGTAGCATTTCTGGCCATAGAAGAACAAAAAGCCAGCCCTGGAAGCTGCTTGAAATCCTCGAGGACATATGTTTCATTGTCCATAACAACGCATGAAAACTTATATTCGCAGTACAAACGTCGAGCCCGTGATTTTGCTGCCAAGTTCTGTTTGTCATTGCGATTTGGAACTGTTTTTACTTTATACGACTTAAGTTCCAAACGTTATTTTGATTTTTGGACAAAACCAGGCGACATCCCTATTTTACGAGCCACCGTTCGAATGGAGAGATTTGGGTTTTTCGTTAATATCCCTTTCACCTTTCGATCCTTGACAGGATCAGCGCGTCCAATGTTTTTGTCACTTCTCGGTTTCCTCTCCACCTTAAAACGTTCCGAAAATGATTTGCGCACATCGTGAACCGTGAATTTAGGCAAATCCAATGTTTTTGCAAGGTCCCGTATTGACAAGTCAGGATTTGCTGTACGTCGTACAAAATTCGCTCACGCACTTGTTTTTCTTTCGTAGCCATCTTGAAAACTAACCATGAAATGTAAACATCAATCATAGTCTTTTTCATCTTAGACTCTCAGCTATACCAAAGTGAAATTTCCTAAGTTTCATTCCTACGTGCAATATTTCAAAAGTTACAATAATTTGAATGTGTCCGGATTAATGTGGATACAGATTTTATACTCGCATAATTGCAAAATTCCCGAGGCGCATTAATTTTCGGTTTTCTTCGTGCCAATATTCACCATAACATTAAATGCGCATATGACTTGCGATACGCGATAAAAACGTAATTTGTTTTGGATATTTTGCTATCAAACAAAATCTCCCGCAACACTAGAACTTCTTAGATATTCTTTACTGTTAAATGAATCAGAAGAGCAGAAAATCGAACAAAGCAGAATAACAAAAACGAACCACGGTCCACGGTATCAGTGAAGCTTGACAGCTGTGGCCATTAGGCCCTATGCTGGTTTTCATGGCAGCCAATAGGTTTTATGCAGGTTCTCAAGTGGTCATAACATCTTTCACTAGAACATTTTCAAAATCTTTATGGTCTTATAAAGGTTTTATACATTTGTTTGCACAACCGTGTATAGAGTGGGCCACTTTGTACACAATTTGGCTTTAAAGATGCATAGAGGAGGTTTTGGTGGACATAACAGCTTTGAATGTAGTTTTATCAACAAAGCCGGAAGGAATGCTATGCGGTTGGAATAAAACTTATATTGATATTTGGGATTTTCCGGACTATATCAAATTGCTTATTATTTTCAACCGTGGAATCAGCTGTCAAAGTGGTTGAATAAAACAGGGTTTGTTGATTTAGAAGCAGTATTAAAGTGTGAATATAGATATTTCCTGTTTAGGTGTGAGGTGATCAGATAAGTCTATTTTAGATCAAACCATTAATAATATCTATTTAGTTATATTTATATACTTGTTCTACGAGGACTAAATTATTTTGTGTGCAAAATGTGTGACCTCATCCGCAAGATGTCGTGACTAATGGCTGGCCCACAACTGACACGTTGCGGATGCGTTTGCGTGAATTTGACAGATTTATCATAGGTTTTCTGTCAAATTTACGTCAACGGAACGCAAAAAAAAAAATCTGTTGTGGGTGACCCTTAAGAGCACTCAAACTGCATCATTATGTATCGTTCAAGATATACTTCCTTTCAGTGCTAAAAACCTCAATACAACCAAATGAATATTGAAAGCTTATTTCGCCGAGTGTCCGATCTGTTACGTCCAGCAAACTGCAGCAAACCATCACTTTCCGGCTGAACTGATAAGAAATCAGTGCCCGAACCGCAACCTGACCAACCTCAGAAGAAATCAACATTCCTCCGCACGGAAAGAAGACAGCAACAGCAACCTCACCGAGGTCAATTGTGGTTGAACTTTATCACGCAAAACATATCAGCAGCTGCCGAAGCCCGGACCAGTTCGATGATCGTGTTCGGAAAGTAGGAAGTCAACATTCGTAGAACCAATCGTTTCTCCAAACAAGAGGCGCCACCAGGCAACAAAATTCCGTTGCATTGTTACCGTACGAATCCAATTGGCTTTATTTTCCATGCGACTGGACTCCTCATTCCGCCCGGTGCATGTGTATGGGAGGTACACAGAAATCTATGTTTCTGTATCCATTTATGCGGTTAGGCCTGAGCTAGTTTCTGATTGCCCCAGGGCGTGTTTCGTTTCTGCTCCCGACCCGGCTCGTGGCCGCAACTGCAAACCGTGTAACTATGGATGTGGTTTTTCAATCATTGGACGCATAAATAAACGGCCCGATTCCCGCCGTTCCGTTCCAGCCGTAATGATGATGTATGATGATGGAGGAGAGCTTAGTAGGTTTCGTAGCTCGGCCCAGCCCAGCCCAGCCTGGCTCATCGAAGATGGCGGACAGTTGGGCTGACATTGTGCGCGATCAAGTGTGCTTTGATTGATGAAGAACGGCATTAATGCATATCAGTGTCTGTCCCGGGGTTCTTCTTTTGAACTTTGAACACCCTCCGGACTCCGAAGGGAAGTAAATTCGAAGGGATGCTTCAATTGTTCCAAATCCATTTCGTTGATTCTGTTCATATTTTTTTTTTGAAGTCTATTTGTATTTGAAACCCATTCACGAGCCGAAAAGGGAAACACGAAAAAAGTCATTGTTGCATGGCATACCTAGATGATGGGAGAACAAAAAAAAATCATGCAGGCGCATATTTTTAAAGGTCGCTCCTCATCTGCGTGCTTTTTAGGCTTGTTTTTTTTTCTTTCATTGTTTATGCCCTTCCACTTTGCCACCACCTGCTCAAGGTTCCACACAGGAGTTTGTATGCACGAAACATAACACATACACTCCGTGTAAAGCCGGAATCTACCTGCTCGTCCGAAACAGAGGCCGAAAATCCGAATTTGCGAAGTGGCAGCAGAACATGCCTAAAGGTTTCTATTTTTTTAACTCAACATGAGTGGAATTGACTGGTTGGTTGTTAGGGTGAAGGAAGTACGAAAAAGGAATCCAATTGAAGGCTCAAAATTTTGAATGCCGGGTTTTTTAGCAACTACTTTATACTTCTTTTTATCATCCGGACAAGCCTCCCGCAATGATCGACGACTACCCAATTGATACAAATTGTCCCATAGAATGAAAGTACCCCGGCAATTTACAACAGGACACTGTTCCTAGGCACTAACAAGGCTAATATCCGGTCGCCGGGGGACGATTTCCCGAATTCATGGCACCTACCTCGCAAGCGCTTCCTCGCAGAGGTCAACCCAAGGTTGCTCCCGGTGTGGCGGATTTCTGCCTGCGCGCTGCTGTCACCACCAGTATCCCGAAGGACTTTCGGTGGGCAGGAGTGGGGGAGGAAACTGCCGGTTCTAGAGGGAAGGGGGATATTGAGGAAAAGAGATAGGAGAAATAAACGATTTCGTGCGATTTTGGGGGCTTTTGTTGCGGGGGAGGAGTGAGGTGTGTTTGAAAAATAATGGAGAACTGGATGGGGGGAAAGACGGCGGAGTTTTTCTGGGGGAATTGGAGTCAACTTTACATCTTCTGGTTGGATCGTGCGTGTTGGGCGGTGCTCTGAGTAGACTGCATGATGAACGAGCTGAGGGGGTTCTTTTTCAACTGGATTTGTCCTGAATTATTTAGATGGAAGAAGTTAAATTGAAATTGCATAATGTCTGTTATCTGCTGAGAAATTATCTCCGAAAATAAAATTAGTCTGTCTCGATGACAGTGCCAGAAGAAAATGATGCCGAAGAGTTATTGAATTAATAGCAAAGATCGTAGGGGATTTCGGATTTTTCCCGAAAGCATTTTCTACCATGATTTTAGATCTCAGCAAGTCAAGAGACGAAGAAATCCAATCCATCCAGATCTCAGCAAACATAACGTTTGTTTTGCTGAACCAAAGCAAATGCTCGTCATCTGAGAAACATTATTTCTACGCATTTGCAGAAATTTCCGCGATAAATTGAATACGGTCAGCTGACGCAATTAAAAACGTGAATACACTGAAAATAAAATTTAGTTTATACTACCAAATCGTTCGTAAAACTCTCCAAAGTATTCGTTGTATTCTGAAACTAAATCAACTTGTACAATTTAGGATGCTGGCTTCGTATGCAATATCGCATGCGTTTTCAAAAGAATGAAACATATGTATGGATCATTCCAAGGAAAATGTGTCGCTTAAAATATATTTGTTATTTGTCATTTCCAATTTTTCTTGAACTTTGCACAGTTGTTCCCCTCGACTAATGTGGCCGTTTTGACATACACTGAGAATTTATTTTCATAATTTAGCTTTCACTCCTTTCGTAAACAAGGATTTCTCAAGGATGAGACATTCAAATTGCTTTTTATCTGGTGAAGTGCTATCATTACACCCTTTTTCATAATGCACGAAATGGCTTTCATGAAGACCAGCCAATCGCTGCTTCTCTTTTATCGTAAAGGGTGTCCCACACCAAATTGCATCACGGGAAAAACAGTGTAGAACATAATACATTGGGTATTTTTAGAGTGTTTTTTTTTTTGTATTTTTATCGCTGCCAGTTTTCGAAAATTCGAAAAAATTGCGTCACCCGAATAGCAACGTCTCGAATTGATTTTGCGCAAGCATCTAGGAAATCCTCAATTCTCTCATCGGGACATGGGAAAACAACTCGGAATCGTGCAGTGAACAATGAGTCGTATGATTAAATGTTTCTACTAAACTCTGAGCATCGAACGTAAGGAGAAATGCGGTCAGAATGGATGTTTTATAAGTGATCAGGATTACAAGCGTGTCGTGAAAGCGTTTAGGCGGAATCCCAATGCTTCGGTCAGAGATGTGGTCAAAACGTCGAATCTGTCCAAGTCTTTCGTTCAGAGAGCCAAGAACCGCGAGGGACTGCATACGTACAAAAAGCAGAAGGGTCCAAATCGTGACGATCGGCAAAACACGGTGTTAGAGTCACGGGCCCGGAAACACCCAGATGCTGACGAAGCCTCATTGTCTCATCATGGATGATGAGACTTACGTCGAAGCGGACTTGCGGCAGCTCTCGGGGCTATTGTTCTTCATCGGCCAGCACAAGTTTGATGTTCCGGAGGAAGTAAAGAAGCAGAAACTTTCAAAGTTTGCCAAAAAATACATGGTTTGGCAAGCAAAGTACGCCGTTCATGACTACCGGGACTGTAAACGGGGAGGATCTGGTGCTCTGTTGAAGCAGCACGAGGGCCCTACGATCTTCTGGCCGGATCTAGCTTCATGCCACTATTCAAATGTTGTCCTGGAGTGGTACGAAGCCAACAGTCGTCGCTTTCGTACCCAAGTACATGAACCCTCCCCAACGCACTGGAACTAAGGTTCATCGAAAAAATACTGAGCTATCATAAAGCAGGCACTATGTAAGCATCCAAAGGGGGTCATCTGAGGAAGACATGAAGAAAAAGTGGGTTTCCGCAGCCAAATGTTGTACCGAAACTTATGAGTGGAGTTAAGGGTACGGTATGAGCGTACGGTTATGATATTAAATGGAATAAATAAGCCAAAAGCTTACTAATGAGTAATATCTTATTGTTTGAATGTTTGAAAAGGATCGGTCTAGTATGTGATTTTTTTCTGCGTTTTATTCATGATGCAATTTGATGTAGGACACCCTTTACCTAAGCATGGACTGAGCAACGTTGGCCAGGAGTTTTCATTTGCTCCCTTGTACCGCTGAACTATTCGACATCTGGCTAATAAACGACGTGGCAATCTTAATATAAAAATTCCCGCATTTTTCCCGAATTTTTCCCGCATTTTTGCCTTGTTTTCCCGACTGTTAAGATGAGTTAATATAAATTACTCGTAGCTAGATCTCTGAGCTCCCAAACTTTTTCCAGTTTGATTTACCACCAGACATTTTTCATTTATTTAAAATACGCATTTTTGTGCGACAGGATGAGCCAATTTTCAACAAATGTTGTCAAATGTGGTAGCTCCTTCTTGGTTCTAGCCAAAATTTGTCGAAACCATTTTTTTTTTCTGGAATCCGGCAAACAACGTCAGACGGCATTGTGTACAGCTGCCCAAATTCTTCTTTCAGCATGTGTTAACACCCTTACAAACGCAATTCGCCAAACTTCAAACACATTCGCCACCAAATGAAAGATAAGTTCATTTCTGGCCTCACCTGTTACAGCCTTGTAGCCAGATCTTCTAAGGGCATCTTCAACGGTGGTTCAAATCGTGGTTTGGATTTATTTGTTTATACAAAACGCAAAAACATCGCTGCATCGCTTGTGTTTGTAAATTTTGTTTTATACCGGATCTATTTTGCATCATTTCAGAACTTATATAAGCTTTTAAGTTTCTTACTGAACGCACTCTTTAAAAATTTATTTCAATGAACTTCGAAATATCTATGAAGATTGGGTGGAAATATCTATAATGAACATGCCAGAAGTTGATTAAACTTCTCGGCAGTTGAATAAAATAATTGGAAGTTTCCAGATAATCATGAACTTTGAAGAGAAATGATGGAACTTTAGAGAAGTTCATTGAATTGTCAAAAAATTATTAATGTTTTTGGAAACTTGGATGAACTTCCAAAAAGTTTGCTGATCATCCATGGAATAAGAACAACTTTCTGGAAATGACGAAAACTTAGAAAATCAGATTTTGCTTCCCAGAAGTTGTTTTAACTTCCAGCATGTTCATATTCTGTGATTAAATGCAGAATATCACACATATTTAAATAACTTACGGAAAATTGAAAAAAAAATCTTGGAAGCCGTGGAATTTCTGTGGAATAGATAGCATTACCGAGATGTTGTTAAACCGTACAAGAACTTTTTATAATCTCCAAGATTGTGAATAGGTGGAAATTCTATGAAATTGATAAAAAAGTAGTTGGTTTCTTTATTCTCGTTTTGGTTGGGTTCGAAAAATTATCGAGTAGTAAGAAGTTTAAGTTCTTCTTAAAACTTAAATACCCCGAACTTTTGGGATGTTTTTGGAACGATTGGAAACTTTCTCGATCACCTGGAAAGATCCCTGAAGTTCTAGGATGCTCCCCAAACTTATGGAAAAATCCTTTGAATGTTTCCTAAGCTTTTAGAATGCTCAAAAAATCCAGTTTCCTGTTTATCTGGGACGTTTTCTGAAATTCTGGAAAGTTTCCCGATCTTGGAGGAAGTTTACTGAAATTCTTGGAAGATCGCAGGACTACTGAAAAATTTCCCGAATTGCTGAATTCCCTGAGCATCCGGGAGTTTTTTCGAGCTTCTGGAAAGTTCCCTGAACTTCTGGGAAATTTTCTGAATTTCTGGGAGTTTCTCCGAACTTCTGAGATGTTTGCTGACCTTTTGGAAAGTTTCCTGATCTTTGGGGGAATTCCATGATCTTTATGAGCATGTTTTTTGAATTCATGAGAAATCCTAAACTTCAAGGAAGTTTCTTGAACTCCTACATGTTTGTTGAACTACTAAGAAGTTCTGCATATGTCTAGCAAGTTTCATGAAATTCTAAGAAGTTCAATAAACCTCTAGAAAGATCCGCAAACTGTTGAAAAGCTTCATGAATTTCTTGACTGTTCTCTATTGGAAGCTATCTAATTTTCTGGAAAGTTCCTTGAATTTTTGGAAAGTTCCCTGAACATCTTAAGTAGTTTTATGAACTTCTGAAAAATACCCAAAATAATCTGATAAGTTTTCTGGAATTTCTGGAAGCCCCCTTAATTTCTGGATAGTTACCTAAACTTCTGTGAAGAACCCTTTACTTTTGGAAACTTCCCTGAACTCGTGGTAAGCTTCTTGAATTTGTGGACAATTCCCTGAATGTTTAGGAAACAATTTGAATTTCAGGAAAGTTGTCTAAACTTCTAGGAAGAATTAATTTCTGGCAAGCTCCCCGATTTTCTGAAGTTCTCTGATTTTATGGAATGTTCCTTTGACATCAGGGAGAATAGCTAAGCCTCGGGAAAGTGTAAGTCAAATCTAGAAAGTATACCGGGCTTCTGATAAGTTCCCTGAGTTTCTAAGTGCACTGAATTTACAAGATTTTTTTCGAACTTTTGGGAGAAAATTTTTGTCCATCAGTTTCTTAACCTTTTCCGATATTGGGGGCGTAAATACTGCGGGCCGTAAATCTTCAACAGATCAACAGATTTGCAAAAATTCCTCAGGGTCACCAACCCCCAAGTTTTCGTCGAGAGAACTAGATGAGAACATATGCCAACATCCTTTCCATCCTCCTGCAATGCACCTATGTAACACTAAGGCCAACATATCCAGCTGCATCGCAACTGCTGGAAAAAGTCATCAGTTGACTTTAGTTGTCGCATAATATCTAGGATCACATCCCTTGGCATGTTGAAACGTCGCAGAAAGTGCTTCTTGTCATAGGTTGGCGTGGCGCTATCTATCACTATCAGCACTATCTAATATCGTTTAAATGAGATGCATGCATTCACAATCCAGGGTCTCTGAAAAAAAGAAAACTTCTGATCTCTGGATATTGTATGATTGACAAGATGATAGATGTTGGTGGGTTTAGCAACAAGAAATACTACAGCGGGGCGGGGAACGAAAAATTGGTCTTTTTTTTTAAGTTTGCTGATGCAAATCAACTATAAAGATGTTAAAATAGACCACCGCTGAAGATGCTCTAAGCGATACGTTTTGAACAATGAGATCGGTGAACCGAGTAAATGATAAAAACGCTACTCAAATCATTAGAAAAAGGTGTGAGTATGGTTCCTTCCATATGACAAAAATTTCCGATGACTTTTGAAATTCCCGCCCTTTTCCCGCATTTTCCGATTTTCCCGAGTCTCTGGCCACCCTGTAAAAGACAGCTTCTCATCGATCATAACACCCACAGTAACCTGCGCAAATCGTCGCCTTATGCTCCGAGCTCCAGAGCTCCGCCCAATTGAGAAATACTGGGCTATTGTCAAGCGGAACCTAAAGAAGACCAAAAAAACTGCTAACGACGAGCAGCAGTTCAAGGCAAACTGGCTTTCTGCGGCGAAGAAGGTGGACAAGGTGGCTGTACAAAATCTGATGACAAGGGTCAAGCGTAAGGCCCGGCAATTCGGATTTGGAAAAGCGGAAGCCTAACTGAATATTTTTCCTGAATTTTATACTAATTGAAATTGAAAAAGAAATTTAATTTGATTTTTAAAATAAACGATATCACCGATTTACACGCGTTTTCCCTTGACCGAATTTTGACCGTATCACCCTTTAAATTCCATTTACTGAAAGGAAAAAGTCTAGGTTTATTTTTGTTAGGGCGAATCTAATATTGAGAGACTCTCTTTGACTACTTTCTCTTTCATTCATATTCCAATCACCTTTACGTTTTTCACTCTACTATTTGTAGAGTATGCTATGCTAAAAAATCCTTCGAAAGCTTTATAATGGCACTATTATGAATGAAAGATAGTGAGCCTGGATAGAATCACTCAATGTTAGATTCGCCCTAATGAAAAAAAAAAACTCGAGAAGTGAAGATTCGTAAAGAATTTTCTGCAGCAGTATCGACCTGAACAGAACGAAAAATAAAATTGAAATTTGTAAAGTTTCCACGCAAACTAATGGGAGCTGTCACATTTACTTTCGGAAAAATATTCCGCTTGATTATTCCGTAAGTGAAGGTGACATTTCGTTCCATGCAGATCAGTTGTCAACTGAACCTTATAGGATGAAAAGTTGGTACATTTATCAAGAAAACTATTGTTAACGACAATTAGATCCATGAGAATTCCGAAATATCAACATTAAAGGGTGTCCACGATGAAAATGCCACACACAAAATTGATTCGCAAAATTCGAGTTTTCATCCGAAGGCCATCAAATTTTCAGGGATTGAGAAATAACTATTAAACTTCATTTTACCATTTTACTCGTATTTTATTTACAGTCCATACGCAAATGCCCGCACCTTGGCCTTAACAGGTTCCAGGGTTTTCTATATTTATTAGATCATTTTGATACTTATTTTTTTATATTGAGACCCCTGTCCACGGTTTATTAGGGACACCATGCCCCAGATATGTTCTGACTTTTCTGTAAGGAGCAACTTTAAGCTAATAGCTGCATATCAAAACGCTTAATTTTTCTTCTTAACTTTTCGTTTTACTTCTCAGCCATGCAACGCATAAAAACATGACTGAGAAGTACCATTACGCAGAACCGATTTTCGAATCTGGTTAATTTAAGTATTGGGAACGGAGTATTGAAGGAATCATTATTAACCTACACAATTTTGAAGATTTAAAACGCCGTTTTCCGTCGAGTTATTAGTACACGACACTGAAGAAGTCTGCACATTCTAGACGAAATATGCGTATCTGTCAAGATAAGCTATAAAGGTAGTTGGAATTGAATGAAAAATACTAATCATTCTTCTCATTTATAGTTACAGGTATTTCACTAAACACCTCACACTTTTTAGGATTTAAAATCTTGCTCCCGTATGGCTTCCATGGTAGGTGATAAATATAAACAAACGGAATCGCTTTTTAATCTTCAGCGATATGCTGAAAAAAATACACTCAAAACGGGTATAATCAATTCCGCTGTTAAAATTACCCAGCTGAAATAAACCAACCTTGAAAAAAGGTGACAACTATTGTGAGGCACACTGTACGTGCCTAGAAATAAAAAGTACCCAATGGTGCTGTTAAGTATAGGAAGCCTACGGTGGGTATAATCGTGTTAATCTACCGTTGGGTCACTTACTTATGAGTAAACGGTAGATAAAAATAACTATATTCAATGTTGGCTTTCCGCTTCTCTGTTGGGTACTTTAGTCTAGAAGTGTAGGTTATTTTTTTTTGTTTTTATTTTCTGTCGACCTATTGCCTCACATGGTGACAATCACCGACGCCAGGAAGACGACTCCAACACCTGGTCCTATTGACTCATGAATATGAGCCGGGACCAACGGCTTTAATTCCCTTCCGAAGGTGTAGGATATTTGAAACTGGTTATTTGTCTTATAACCATCCAGGGGAAGGCTATTCTTTTTTTTTCTTTTTTTTTTTTTGATTATTTTCCATATCTACATTTAATGACGTTTATATAAGGCCCGGATCAGCAGGCAGCTTGCTTGTGACAGATATCAAGTTCATAGTTCTATGAGGTTCGAGAAACAGTTTTGCAAAAATATGAGCTATAAAGTGATAGTAGTTATGTAGTAGAAATATTCTTCACATTACTATTACTTAAAATTTTTCGGTCTACACACGATTGATATTCTTTGTCGCATATATTTAGTTGCGAGCTTTTAGCTGCTGAAGGAGTTGGGTTATGAAGATCCGGATTACTAGTTCAGCGAAATTCTTCAGAGCAGTTCAGGGGAGCTCTTCAAAGAAGATAATGGAAGTTCTTTAGAGAAATTCGCGGTGGTTCATTAGAGAAGTCCAAGGAAGTTTTTTAGAGAACTATAGGGAATTTCTTCAGAGAAGTTCCAGATATTTCTTCAAAATAGTTCAGGGAAGTTCCTTTGAGAACTTCAGATAGTTCTTCTGAGAAGCTTGAGAAGCTTTCTTCACAGAATTTCAGGGAAGTTCTTCCGAGGAGTTTATTCAGAGTTCTTTAGAAGAACTACATAGAAGTTCTTCAGAAGAATTTCAGGCAAGTTTTTACAGAAATTCAAGTAAGTTGTTTAAAGAAGTTCAGGGAAGTTCTTCAGAAAACTTCGGGGAGAGAAATTTGGGAATTTCTTTAGAGAACTTCAAGAAGGTAATTGCAGGGAAGTTCTTCACAGAAATTCAGGGTAGTTCTTTACAGAAGCTCAGGTAAATTCTTCAGAAAACTTCGGAGATGCTCTTCAAAAAACTTCGGGGATGTTCTTCAGTAAACTTCAAGGAGATAAGTTTGGGAAATTTCTCCAGAGAATTTCAGAAAGGTAATCTCAGGGAAGTTCTTCCTAGGAGTTGCAGAGGAACTACAGGGAAATTCTTCAGAGGAACTTCAGGCAAGGTCTTCACAGTAATCCAGGAATTTTTTTTATACAAGTTCAGAGAAGTTCTTGAGAGGAATTTCAAGGAAGTTTTTCGCAGACATTCAGGGTAGTTCTTTATAAAAATTCAGGGAAGTTCTTCAGAAAGCTTCGAGAATGACTTTCAGTAAACTTCGGGGAGAGAAGTTTGGGATTTTTTTCGGAGAATTCAGAAAGGTAATTTTAGAGAAGTTCTTTGGAAGAGTTTCTTCAGAGTTTTCCAGAGGAACTACAGAGAAGTTCTTCAGAGGAACTTCAGGCAATTTCGTCACAGAAATTCAGGAAAGTTCTTCAGAGGAACTTCAGGGAAGTTCTTCACAGAAATTCAGGAATGTTCTGTAAAGAAGTTCAGGCAAGTTCTTCAGAGAAGTTCAAGGAAGCTTTTCTGAGAAGGTCAGGAAAGTTCTTTTGAGAAGTTTAGGGAAGGTCTTCAGATAAGTTCAGGGAAGTCGAATTAATTCATTATTTTGAGGTTTCAAATTATTTGTGTGTATCATTTATAGAGCAGTAAAAATTAAATGAAATTGACATGACAAGTTTTTTTTTTAAATTCGTATATTATTTAGAAAAGAAGTGGCTGTCGATTTTAAATTTATGTCTGTTATGGCTGTCGATTTTGAATATGAACTGAAAATTACATCTGTGCTGACTGCTGTTTTGTTGCAATTGTAGACAAACTTCCGCATCCATTATGAACCAAAAAATTTAGACAATGTATGACATGCGTAAAAAAAATGAATTTTAAATTTTAAATTATTTGATAATACCTGATGACCTGGAAGACCTGAAAGATATGAGAATGGAAAATTATGATATGATTTACCGGTCTTCGCTATTGTCAGATTGACAACATTGCCCGGGCTACGCCAACCAGCGTCTCCATGTTTCAGCTGGTAGTCTTTTGTGATCACCGGGATGCACGCCTGGAAGCCTCACGGAAGCCCCTTATCCTCTCGTCACAGTCGAGCGACTCCTGCCAGCGACCTGCAGCCATCCCGGCCCTGTGTATGAGTTTGGAGAAGGCGTCTTCCAAATCGTCAACGCAGGCAGTATTTCTCCCTCAGTAAGTTCTACCGCTTCTATTCGCCACCACATGCTAACCGAACTTCACTCCGAGAACGAGGCAATCGAAATTGTTGAACTATCAAACCTACTGTATTCGTATTCACCACTGGCTAACGCAACATGCTGTTTGTGCAGCGTTAGTGTTTTTAACGAGGTACTAACGTGCGTTGATTAGAATTCGTATTTAATTTTTTGGAACCGTTTTGTTCTAACTTAGATGTATGATCTCTGCGCTGGAACTTAAATTTTTGCCCAAGACGGCATCTCTCTAAAGCTTCATTTGACATGGATAGACAGCAGCGCCATCTCTGTGGCAAAATCTGAAACTAATCTGATTATGCTAAGTGACTACATTTTATGATCTTCATTTGAGTACTCAACATTTTTCGTTTCATTAGCATGGTTTCGAGATAAATGCGTCCAGATCTTAAATAACCTAACTTTAAATATTGTTAATATTGATAAGTCAACAATTCAACAACATCAACCTCATTCAATTCATCGCAATAAGATTCACTTAAATTTGAGTGACTCAATTTTGAATTGATAAGAGCGATCATGTTTGTCCATTGGGAGCGCATCAAACCCAAGTGGTCGATTGACCAAGTGTAGCAAAATCGAAGAAATTCCCACTTCGGAGGCAATCATTAGCCACCACTATTCATCGAACCAGCAAAAGTAAACCACTTGAAACTTTTGCTAGCCCAAAGACACACAAAAATACAACGTAAATCATCCCGAACAGATCTAAGAACTGATTCCGATTGCAAACATCATACCATTCCTATGTTTACATCTTTTCCCGCCTTCCATCCACCCCGCTTCAATCTAATCGAAACCGAGAATTGTGCTCATTCATGGAAGCCAATAACACTCCACACACACATCGAGCTGCACACATTCATTCTCACTGCAAATGGCCTTCCTACCCGCTGGGGGAAGCAACTATGGGCCTAGAAACGTACAGCCTACTTATCTCGATGACGCAGTTGATAAAAATGCAACAGGGGTTGGCAGTTCTGACTGACTGACATCGTCAATAGTTCCGTGGTAAGAAGTGCAAAGAAATGCTCACCCCCTGCCGCGCTGCGACCCCGACGACGGCCCAGCTTTTGTTATTCGGGAATCAGACGATTTGCTTGCCTCTCTGATATGATTATCTGCACACACATACACACACACACACACACACACACACACACACACACACACACACACACACACACACACACAAACACGCACCAGTTGACACACAAAGTGGAAGCATTCTAGAAGAGAAGCGCATTCAATTCGACCCATTATTGCCGGCATCTGTGGCATTCCTGTTCGGTTCCGTTCCGTTATATGTATGTCGCCGCCGCGCCGTTGCTGGCTACTTACACACACGTATCTCTCGGGGGCGCATCATCGGGCAATCGGCCGGTCCGTGGAATGCGCAATATTTTATGCTTTAATAGATCTTTGTGTCGAATTGGGTTTGGGACTGCCGCCGCCGCCGCCGCGATTTGCTTGTTTGGTTACTTGTGGGGGGGATTTCCGAATGCACACACATTGACGATTACACGGACACGGAATCTAGGTCGTCGTCCGTCAAACCCTCCTTTGCCGTTTTCCAACACGCATTTACAGCAGCGGCAGCGATGAGGAAGCGGAAAACAGTCGTAGTATCAAACCAATCGAAATGAAAGTAAATGATGAGCCGGTATCCGGTTTCATCACACAAATCAGGGCCGAAAAAAAAAGAGCACTCTTAATTGGATTGATAATGGACGGAGAGCCGGAGACCCGTTTACTGTGGGATCTACTATAATGCACTCAGCGGGGTGTTTTCTGATAAAGGCTCAACCACCACTCAACGATAGCGCGGTCCGAATGGGCGATACGTGTTTGTGTTTATCATGCGATTAAGATGCCACGTGAAATCCAATGAGTTACGTGAAATTGCTTCCTAAATCGTTGGAGGAGACATTTTGTAATCAAATAGCAACAGACGTGCCAGCAGAAAAGGAACTAACTGCTAGTATCTGACAATGATGTTGCGTAGTATTTAGAATATTTTGGAACTAAATTAAAAAAATTAAAATTAGCTGTTCATTAGTGAGTAAATTTACGACATCTACAATAAAGCGAGGCAAAAGCACCCACACGTTGAAAGTACGCACCAGTATTTAAAAAAAACGGCAACACTGTCGCACTTTGACAGGTAATCGAATCAGCTGTTGTTGAAGTGTAGTCAATCGGTATGATTTTCAAGAATTACTACCAACCCTAGACCCATAAGCAAGCTTAGCAACCTAGTCTGTTGATTCCCAAGAAACGAGAAGTTCATAGATTTCACTCGTCAAGTGAGATTCGTTGAGAATCTTCCCCGATCTAATCCACTCAAGAGGTTAAGGGTACCTTTACAAAGGATTCGGTGCACGGAATTCTCCAGTTCAACGGATGTTCTGGAGTTTCCGGGTACGGATGTTCTTGGACGCAAATTAAGTAGTTATGACGTTGGTGGTTGATTCCCCGGCGGTGAATGCGCAAGGCGTGGAGAAGACGAAATTCGACGACGCGGACAGGAAAGCAAAGTCATTGTTGATCGGTTTCCTAGGTCTATGATTGCTTGAAGATCATTCGAGACAAAACTACTGCAAGGCAAATGCGGCAAGCTCTCGAAAACTCCTTTGCCATGTAGTCTCTGGTTACGCAGAACCTGTTTGGGAAGTAGATTGGACGATTTTGGATGAAGTAAGGCGATTTCATGCGTGGTCATCGGGTGGCTTCAGAAGACCTGATTCCAAGGGTGAAGTCGGCAGCTCAGGCGAAGAGTCGACCTAGCCGGATTTGATCGTTACGCCGTTTGAAACCCTTCCGAAAGCTTCTGAAATGTTAATCACGGCACTCGAGAACCTAGGTGATGGATATTTGAAATTTTTCCCCGTGAAGCAACGGCTTTTGGTAGAGAAAATAAAGCAGCAAGACCGGTAGAAGGATGTGGCGGAGAAGCCAAGTCATCGGCGAAAATGATAAAGTTAAATCGAAAAAAGTCAAGGGCAAGTGTCACAAATGCAGCCGAAAGGGAAATTTGTAGAGGTTTGGCGAGGCCAACGTAGCTTCAGAAAGCTTCAGTGCTGTAAGCGTTATGGTCAACCGTGGGCCGGCAACAGAGAGGAAATCTCACCTTCAAGTTAGACTCTGGATCAAGCAACCATTCAGTTAATGATGCTAGGGTATTGTCGTTGTCTTCAAAACTAGCTTAGCCGATTGTTATTCAAGTTGCCAAGGACGGTGAAACCCTCATACCGAAAACAAAGGTTGTGACTGTAGCATCCAAGGAGTTCGAATAGATATCACCGATGAGTTCCCCCAACCTACAGGACAACCTGATGTCCGTTAAAGTATTGGCAAATGCTGGAATTTCGAAGCTGTTTGATGATCGTCAAGAAGTGTTGCGGAAGGAGAATCAAGTGATCTCCACATCTCATTGGAAAGGCAGTCTGTTCGAGCTGAAGATCAGCGTGGATTGACCAACAGGAGACGTGTGCCAAGCAGAAGCGAACGAATTGTGGCATCGTCAGCTTGGTCATCTCAACGACCAGTTGATGACAAAATTGGTGCAGTCCAACCTGGTGGAAGGTGAAACCGAAGCGCATTGGATTCTGTGATCCCTATATACAAGATAAGCAGTGCCGCGAACCGTTCAGTGGAACCAGACTGTCTGCAATCCGGGTGTTGGAAAGGATAAACTCGGACGTCTGTGGTCCTATTGATCCACACATACACCTTTTGTGGTTATCTAAAGGGCGATACGGTCAAAATTTGGTCAATATCAACTTGACGTATTTCTTTCAATTTTGCATTTAAAAAACCTGAACACCCCTCATTTTGAAGGTGTGTGTGTGTGTAGAATGTTGCTCCTATTTTGATTTTGGAATTCACTCTTCAGTTGTCAAAATGCCGTCCAAGCAAGAAGAGCAGCGTATCAAAATTTTGCTCGCGCTTCGCGAAAATCCGAGCTACTCGCACGCAAAGTTGGCAAAATCGCTAAAAGTTGCCAAATCAACCGTTACAAATGTAATTAAAGTGTTTGGAGAACGTTTGTCGACAGCCAGGAAGTCTGGATCGGGGGAAATCGAAAACCGGAAGCCGCTGAGACGACAAAGAGAGTTGCCGGTAGTTTCCAAGCGAAACCCTAACCTATCTCTCCGAGATGCCGCAAATAAGCTGGGTGTATCGTCTACAACCGTGCATCGAGCCAAAAACGAGCCGGACTATCGACTTACAAGAAGGTAGTGACTCCAAATCGCGATGATAAACAAAATACGACGGCCAAAGCGCGATCCCGGAGGCTGTACACGACGATACTGACGAAGTTTGACTGCGTGGTAATGGACGACGAAACCTACGTCAAAGCCGACTACAAGCAGCTTCCGGGACAGGAGTTTTATACGGCAAAAGGAAGGGGAAAGGTAGCAGATATTTTCAAGCACACGAAACTGTCAAAGTTTGCAAAGAAATATCTGGTTTGGCAAGCCATCTGTACCTGTGGCTTGAAAAGCAGCATTTTCATAGCTTCCGGGACTGTCAACCAAGAAATTTACGTGAAAGAGTGTTTGAATAAACGTCTGCTGCCTTTCCTGAAGAAACACGGTTGTTCCGTACTGTTTTGGCCGGATTTGGCATCTTGCCATTACGGTAAAAGGCCATGGAGTGGTACGCCGCCAACAACGTGCAGGTGGTTCCCAAGGACAAGAACCCTCCCAACACGCCAGAGCTCCGCCCAATTGAGAAATACTGGGCTATTGTCAAGCGGAACCTAAAGAAGACCAAAAATACTGCTAAGGACGAGCAGCAGTTCAAGGCAAACTGGCTTTCTGCGGCGAAGAAGGTGGACAAGGTGGCTGTACAAAATCTGATGGCAGGGGTCAAGCGTAAGGCCCGGCAATTCGGATTTGGAAAAGCGGAAGCCTATCTGAATATTTTTCCTGAATTTTATACTAATTGAACTTGAAAAAGAAATTTAATTTGATTTTTTAAATAAACGATTTCACCGATTTACACGCGTTTTCCCTTGACCAAATTTTGACCGTATCACCCTTTAATATTTGGAACAGTTTTAAAAACATCCAGTAACCTGAATAAATGCAGTACAATGAGTGCAATGTTTTTCGTAATCTTTATAAAAGCTTTAAGTTACGTAAATGACATTAATTGACTGATGTTTGCAATCTTTACTAATTTGAAGCTACTCAAATGAGATTTAAACATTAAAACCACCGCAATCACAGTTTTTATGATGACTTTATAACAATTGAGATATAGGTGGGGAGGGAGTCCATGAGCGTTACGTAATTAAAGGGGGGAGTCTAATCACGCGTTACTTATTGTTACATATGTGGGAGAGGGGTCAAAAATCCCATTTTTCTGCGTTACGTAATTTGTGCACAAAGCCTTGGTAGTTACCCATTCTAAGTAATCTTATGTTTTTGAAAAATTACTACCAACCCTAGACCCCTAGCAACCTAGTCTATTGATTCCAAATAAACGAGAAGTTCATAGATTTCACTCGTCAAGTGAGATTCCTTGAGAATCGTCCCCGATCTACTCCACTCAAGAGGTTGAGGGTACCTTTACAAAGGATTCTATGCATGGAACTCCCCAGTTCAGCGAAGGTCCGGGATTACACAACTAGAGTTTCCTTGAACGGAAATGTAGTAGTCAGGATGTTGTCGGATGATTCCCCGGCGGGTAATGTGCTGGCCACGGAGAAGATGAAATTCGAAGAGGCAGACAGGAAAACGAAGTAATTGTTCATCGGTTTTGCGAGGTCGTTCGAGCCAAAACTTCTGCAAGGCGAATGCGGCAAGCTCTCGAAAATTCCTTTGTCGAGAAGTCTCTGGTGACGCAGAACCTGGTTGGGAAGCAGATTGGACGATTTTGGATGAAGGAAGGCAATTTCATGCGTGGTCATCTGGTGGTTTTAGAAAACCTGATTCGGCAGCTGAAACTGGTAGGTGGAAAGTTGACCGATACTGATTTGATGATGAGGCTGTTTGGAACTCATCCGGAAGCTTATTATCCATAAACCACGGCACTCGCTGGGCTATGGAGATTTCAAATTTGACACTGTGAAGCAACGGCTTTTGGTAGAGGAGGTGAAGCAGCTATACCGGCAGCAAGATGTGGTGAAAAGTCAACGGCGTTCATCAGTGGAAAACGTAAAGTTAAAGGTCAGGAAGCACTGCTGTAAGCCTTATGGTCAACAGTAGAAAGCTCAGATTCAAGTTGAACCCCGGATCAAGTGACCATCTATATTATGATTCCAGGGTGTTTTCGTTGTCTTCAAGACTGGCTTTGCCGATTGTCGTTCAAGTTACCAAGGGCAGCGAAACCCTCGTGGCGAAAACAAAGGACGTGATTGATGGTTGCAGCCACAAAAATGGTCGGGAAAATATCAACGATTAGCTCTTTCAACCTACGGGACAACCTTATGTCTGTAAAACTAGCTGAAGATCAGCGTGGATTCACCGACAGTGAACGTGTGCCAAGCAGAGGCAAGCAGATTGTGGCATCGTCGGCTTGGCCATCTCAACGATCAGACGAAGACAAAACTAGTGCAGCACATTTATTTATTTATTTACTAGCTGATCCCGGTGCGAGCGTTGCTACGCCTGCAACTAAATGAACGAACATTACATAGAGCTTTTTTTAATGAGTTTTTTTTTTGAGTAATAAGGAGTTCAAACTTCTATCAGAACATTCTTCTTACCCAGACAATACACAGTTTGTGGCTTAGTTACCTGGATAATTCTCTGGATTGGTTGAAATTTGTGTTTGAATTCACCATAGAAACATTTCTTGCATTCAAAAAACCCCGCATACCATTTTTGATTCCATTTGCTTGATTAGTTCTCAAGCTATGCAGAAATTTGTGTTTCATTTGTATGCAAGCCGGAAGGGGAAAGCGGTCTCAAACAATCATAAGAACCTTCCCCAGCCCCAAAAATACCTGCATACATATTTTCACTCCGATCGGTCAGACAGAAATCCATTTTAATAGAAATAAAAATCCTGTTTTCAATAACGCCCACATGCCAAATGTGGTTTCATTTACTTGAATAGTTCTCGTTTGCGTTTTGCGTTTCATTTGTATGAGAGCCCCCCCCCCCCTTTCAGAGGGCAAAGGGGTCTCAAACCACCATAGAAATATGTCTGACCTTCAAAAAAATCCACAACCCAAATTTGATTCCATTTGCTTTATTAGTTCTCGAGTTATGCAGGAATTTGCGTTTCATTTCTATGGGACCCCCCTCATTAAGAGGGCAGAGTGGTCTTAAACCACCATAGGAATATGTCTCTCCTTCAAAAAAATCCACATGCCAAATTTGATTCCATTTGCTTGATTACTTCTCGAGCTATGCTGAAATTTGTGTTTCATTTGTTTAAGAGCCCCCCCCCCCCTCTCTCTTCAGAAGGCGCAAGAGTCTCAATGACCATAAAAACATTTCTCTCCTTCAAAAACCTCCATATGACAAATTTGGTTCTATTTGCTAGATTAGTTCTCGAGTTATGCATAAATTTATGTTTTATTTGTATGGGAGCCCCCCCCCCCTTCAGAAAAGGGAGGGGTCCCAAATAGGCATTGAAACAGTATTCATCTACAAAAACCTCCACATGCCAGATTTGGTTCAATTTGCTTGATTAGTTCTCGAGTTATACAGAATATTGTATTTCATTTGAATAGGTTTCCCGCCTTTCAGAAAGGGGAGGGGTCTCAAATCAACATAGAACAATTTTTTGTCTTCAAAAACACCACATACTAAATTTGATTCCATTTTCTTGATTAGTTCTCGAGTCATGCAGAATAGTGTATTTCATTTGTATCGGAGCCCCCCCCCCCCCCTCCTTAAGGATGGGAAGGGGTCTCAAACCAACATAGAAACATTTTTTGTCTTAAAAAACCACCACATGCAAAATTTTGTTCCGTTTTCTTGATTAGTTCCCAAGTTATGCAGAAAATTGTGTTTTATTTGTATGGGAGCCCCCCCGTTTATGACGGGGAGGGTTCTCAAGCTACCATAAAAAAAATTTTGCCTTCAAAAACTCACACATGCTAAATTTGGTTTCTTTTGCTTGATTAGTTCTCGAGTTGTGTAGAAATTTGTGTTTCATTTGTATGGGAGCCCCCCTTTCCAGTGAAGGGAGGGGTCTCAAACCATCATAAGATTGTTCTCCGGCCCCAAAAATCCCTGCATACAAAATTTCACGCCGATCGGTCGTTCCGCTCGCAAGTTAAATCGTGACAAAGGAAACCCCAACTCATTTTTAGTATATAGATTTATTAGAATAAATTATCAACAGACTATTTTGGTGTCCAAATGATTAAAAAAAACTACCTTCTTGTGTAGTTTCGCGACATATTTAAATCGAAAACAGACGACAAACAATTAAAGATAGGTTGCAAAGCAATCATTCCAGAGTTCGTCCCTTACACGGTTCCCCTATGTGGAACTCTAAGGAGGGAGGTGTTTCGTAAGACACGGCTACGAGTCTGGAATGGAATATCGGCGAGCAGCGGTCAGACAGCAAATCCGCAACAACAAGTGTCTTCGCGGCTTCACGACAAATTTGAAGAGTGTCCAAAAGAATCATAAAGCATCGACTCTCGTAACTCGAGTCTACGAAGAGCGTATCGGAGGAAACGTCGTTGAATTGACTCAATGCGTTCGACATCATTTTGGAAATGAGGGTTCCAGACCGGGAAAGCATACTTAAGGCAGTACACGTCTCGAAATTCTTTAGCCACACGAAAAATGAAGCCGAGATTTCGAGAAGCTTTTGTTATGATGTAGGATATGTGAGGTTTGTACGTGAGTTTATCGTCAAGTCACCAAGGTCCTTTACTTCCTTTACTTTTTGTGAATGAAAACCCGGTTTATATCATCAATTTTGCGTGTTGCGAGGGGTCTGTGTTCAGGAGTGGATTCAGGGAGGTCCATTTCATAAAATCCAAGTCCAACTTGCAAAGGGCAGAGCCAATATTCTGGTTGTTGATGGGGTAGATCATATTACTACGGAAGTGCGTGTTTTTGTGAGTTTTAATCGCATTTTTCTCAAAAACTGGTCGTGTTGCAGCATTTCTGAGCCCATATTTGAGTTCAGCGTGGCGAAGTCGATTAAATTCAACATATATACTTGAAGGGAGTGAAACACTGCCGACTAGTGTAATTGGTAGCTCGCTGATTGTCCTCCGGAGAGTCGCAGAATATTAATCAATTTCCAATTCGTCTCGTGACAGACAGCTCATCCGGTTCATTGAAATCAATCTATATAAAGAGTAATAAGCACAGAAGTATCTACTAACTGAAACCTCCTCCGGCGTGCACAATAATCATGGACGGCACAAGGGTCGAGTGGTCCGCCGAAGTAACATATCTAGGTCTACTGTTTGACGAAAAACTTCTCTTCCAATCGCATGTTGAGAGAACGTTAGTCAAGTGCTTCGCCTTAGTTAGGTCGCTATATCGCTAAATAGTAGATTAGGTAGTTGTATAATGTATATAGTTATTTTAAATTCAAACAAACCAATTCCACCAACAAAGTGGTAAACCAATATCCAAATCCAATAGGACTAATCATTTTTCTTAACAACTAACATATTATTATAATTATTTTAACCAAAGATGAAAAGATAAATCTGTATCACTTAAGCCATGAACATGTTAACTATCAACAACAAACAAGGAAATAAAGATCATTTTAATAATAAATAAAGAAGTATCTAAAAGCCATGAATGATCCACAAAGTCTAAGATTACTCACAAATGTGTAAAGTTCGTGCAGTCTATCTGAGCGTCTGTTCTCCATGTCAGGGGTGGCTCAAAACAGCGTCTGTCCTCCATTTTCGGAGCGGCTGATCATCGTCTTCGTGCCAGCGTGGGACTCTAGCCAGTGCTGTGCACGATGATCCTCTGGCAAGACAGGGAGTTGGGGAAAGCCCAACAAGCCGGCCTTAAAAAAGTCAATGTTACAAATAATACAGAAGTTAATACGGTTCGGAACAATCGGCAAAGACCTAGGCGACGAAATAAGGACTACGTTTGGAAACTCGGAACATGGAACTGCAAATCGCTCTGCTTCCCTGGCTGCGATAGGATAATCTACGAAGAACTTCATCCACGTAACTTCGAGGTCGTAGCACTGCAGGAGGTTTGCGGGACAGGACAGAAGATATGGAAAAGCGGGAATCGAATTTTTACTAGAGCTGTGGTACCACAAACGAGATGGACATTAGCAAGCACGTCTACGCGTGATTGGGTGGTTCCTGATTAATGCGAGACTGTGCAAGCATAGGATCAAGGGTCGATTCTTCAACTACAGCATCATCAACGTACACTGCCCACACGAAGGGAAACCCGATGACGAAAAAGAAGCGTTCTACGCGCATCTAGTGCAAGTGTATGATTGCTGCCCGCAGCGGGACGTAAAAGTCGTCATTGGCGACATGAACGCTCAGGTAGGACGAGAGTCAATGTACAGACCGCCTGCATACCCGATCGAACGATAACGGCCAACGATGCGTGAATTTTGCGGCCCCCCGTGGTTTAGAAGTCCGAAGTGCCTTCTTCCCCCATAAAGACATCCACAAAGCCACTTGGAGACCACCTGACCAACGAAGAGAGAATCAAATCGACCATGTTCTAATCCACGGGAAATTCTTCTCCGACATCATCAGCTTTCGCACTTACCGCAGCGCAAGTATAGATTCGGACCACTACCTAGTTGCAGTACGTATGCGCTCAAAACTCTCGGCGGTGTATAACACGCTTCGAATTCGGACGCCACGATCTAACATTGATCAACTACGGGAAACCGGAGTTGCCCAGGAATAGGCACAACAGCTAGAAGCAGCCTGAGGATGACTGGAGAGATATGCGAACCGCCATTGGTAGCACTGCAATAGTGACACTAGGTACTTCTGCACCGAATCGAAAAAATGACTGGTTTGATGGCGAATGCAAGCAGTTAGTAGAGGAGAAGAATGCAGCACGGGCGAGAATGCTGTGATACCGTACGGAACTGTATAGACAGGCACGGAACAGGCAAAATTCTATTCTTCGAAGGAAAAAGCGCCAGATGGAAGATTGAGATCGTGAAGCAATGGAAACACTGCAACGTGCTACGAGAAGTTGATCAGCTAGCGCAAAGGCTACGTACTAAAGGCTAGAGTGTGGGGGTACTGAAAGGTGGAAGCAGAACTTCGACAAGCACCTGAACGGCAATATTACAGAGCAGAATATGACAGGATCCCGACCCCAACCCTTCAGGAAGATGAAGAGGATATTGGTCGGTTGAAAAACAACAAAGCTGCTGGAGTTGACTAACTCTCATGCGAGCTACCAAAATACGGTGGTGAAGCACTGGCCAGGGCGCTGCTCTGGGTAATTTCAAAGATATGGGAGGAGAAATATTTACCGGAGGATTGGATGGAAGGAGTAGTGTGCTATCTATAAAAAGGGCGACAAGCTGGATTGCTACAAATATCGTGTAATTACGCTACTGAGCGCCGCCTACAAGTTGCTCTACCAAATTTCATACCGCGGCCTATCACCAATTGGAAAGGAGTTTGTGGGGCAATACCAAACGGTGGGTGCCCGCGCTACTACGATTCTGCAAGTGCTGCAGAAATGTCGAGAAAATAACGTGCCTACACATCATCTTTCCATCGATTTCAAATCAGCTTATGATACAATCGATCGAGACCAGCTATGGCAGATTATGCATGAATATGGATTTGAGCATGAGCATCATTGACCGCCCACGGTTGCAATTCCGTTATCCGAATCAACAGATGATGTTTGGGACTAACATACATCTTCAATGTGTAAAAATTGGTGACCCATTATAAAGCAATACCGACGCCGGCCGTGCCCGAATGCTGGTCAAGTAGGGAAAGGGAAGGAACGTGTTGACATGATATTCGCTTTGAAGGAAGTCGAGAAATCCTCTGCACTTCCACGAGAAATCACTGGGATGTTGGATAGTTGGGGAAAGGTAAGCAGCAGGGCTCGTTTTGGTTTGTGTGTGTGATTAATGCTTTGAAAACAAAATACATGAACGGAAGAGACTCACGAGAAGACAATGTTAGCCTCCTACCACGAGTTCAGATCGACGGTGATCAACTCGAGGTAGTAGACGAAATGGTGTATCTAGGCTCATTGGTGAGATTTAAAGGCGCAATCTTGCCTACTTTGAACTCCGAAGGACGCTAAGATCGAACAAAGTTGACCATCTAAAAGACATTCCTTAATCCGGGAGTCCTCTACGGCCACGACCCAGCAAACACAAAATCGTATATGATACCGGATATAAGTACAAAGTGGAGGCGATTTGACTTCATGTAAAGTGTACGTATATCGCCTCTACTTTTCACCCTTATCTGCTATCATATACGATCCTGTGTTTGCAGGGGACACGTGAACATTGCTCGTGAAGGACAAACGCGCCATTGGTGTCTATGAACGGAAGGTTTTGCGTACGATATACGGTGGAGTGTAGATAATTGTTCCAATCCAATCCGGCATCCGAAACTAAATATTAAATAAAATATAACAGGGAAAGGGAGGGACCATCAGGGCACGCAAGTGAACCGATTTGGAAAAGGAGCATGGGACTGCTTCCTCCCTATTGTTAACATTTCGTGAAACGAGGGTGGGCTCTTTAACCCCATCGGAGGTTGGGTTTATTCTGGATGTAAACCTCTCAACCCCTGGAATCCGAACCCCTGTCCGAACGTAGGGCAGTAACGACGCTGGCTGAATCGGTAAATAAAAGGACCTATTTTCGTCGGTATAATGGCGGCAATAAAAGCGGCAGCACCTTCGGCTGAAGAAACGCTACATTGGTCTGGTGATCGATAATGTTTTTTCGTTATATCTGATGGCTCGGTAGCAGGGCTGTAAAATGGTGAGTCGACAAATGTAATGGAGCGTGCGTCCCCGCAACATAGCTCTGGTCCTCACAAGTTCCTACCTCATGCTTCCACGGGTCAAGAGATGACAAAGACCGCCAGCTAAGGGTTGCGTACTTAGCTGGTAGTGCAGCCTGGGCACTGTTGTCCTTCTGACTTCAGCTAGATTGAGGAGGTGCGTGCCGAGCGTCTGTCCACCAAGGAGGTGCGGCTCAAACAGCGGCTGAGTAAGAAACGCTGTATCTCGTCAGCTATACCTTAGAAGGCAGTCCCACCAACACAATGTAGGCAGCGTGAGCCCGGTAAGCTAGTATGCGGAAATCTTACCCTACCACGAAAAATGTAAGTATTCTTTATACGGTATACAATTTTGAATCATCCATGGAATTTCCGAGTATTGTATGAAAATTTTATTTTTTCCTTCATGGCAATGATAATGCCATGAATGCCAGTGATATTGCTGCAGGACCACAATCGAAAAACATGCAGACAGTACACATTTTATTCTCATTTTATATTATAACATCCCTTCATAATATTTTTATGCTATTTTCAGCTTCGTATTTATCCGTAAGCTTTAGTCCACCATTGAGCGAGATAAGGCGCTATAACCTTGGCAATTATTGCCATGCTTTTGGTTTAAATGCCAAAAGTTCACCCACAAGCAAAAGGAGAATAAAATAACCTTTCTAGCATCTATGCTCCCAACGATAAAGTACAAATTATCACACTGTTTAACTCTACATGGAAGCGTTTGGTACGGGAGGTCCACGCTTTCTTCCTTCCCTTGATTCAGAGTAGTAGAGCGATTTTAGTTCTTTCTGGAATCGCTCTATTTCTTTCTTGGAATCCTCTCTGCGGCACATACTACGCAGTTGGCCTGGCCGATGACAAGAAAAATGATGTATTCACGAAACCATCATTTTCCAGGATGCCTTCAAGAATTGGCTGCGTTAGTGTGAGATTAGATTAGATTAGAAGTCACCAAGGTCCTTTACTTCGCAGAGCTGTTCCGACCAAGGAATAACCGAACATAATAGGAGGCTTCTTCCTAAAAAAAATGACAACGGTACACTTTTCCGGATTCAAGAGCATACAGTTCATCTCGCACCACCTTTGTATTGTCTCTAAATCTTCTTGCAACTGTAAAGCGTCTCGTAGCGTATCCACGCGAGTGTAGATTTTAAGGTCGTCAGCAAAGCTTAGCCGATGAGATTCCAGCAACAGGTTGACATCGTTGAAATACAAGAGAAAAATCAGCGGCCCAAGATGACTGCCTTCGGGCATGCCAGAGAACAAAGAGGACAGCTCATCGCCAATTTTAACCATGAGTGTTTTGCCAAAACAAACGATTTGAACCAGTGAAGCAAGGATGCACGAAAGCCAAGTCTTTCCAGTTTTGCCACAGCGATGTCATGGTTGATTCTGTCGAAGGCAGCAGATAGGTCCATGTAGACAACGTCCAAGGTTCATTTTCAACGATGTTCGATTCTAGCCCGTAACGTTCAGCGATCGAAACGCCTCCACCAGAAACCTTTCGACTATTTAGAGCACTTCGGTCGCACCGAAATACCTTGTAGGACGAACCAGAAGCAGCTATGGAGGGACTGTTATCATTGAGCGATCATCACGATTATGTCGTACAAACAATCCGAGCTAGCCAGAAAGTATTGGAATAGACTAGAGTTCATACCGCCAACATTCTGGTAGTAAACTTGCAGTCCGTGCACACTGAGATTGCCACCAACCATACGGTGGGAGGTCCCGCAGGAGTTAGCGGTATTGGACGAGGTTCGAGAGTGGCCGTGACAGCTGCTGATCGCTGGCGATGGATGCTCGACTGCAATGAGAGGAATAGGGGCTTACTTAGAGCTTGCGGAAAGTATGCGTCCCGGTGTCCAAATTATAGAAGTAAAGCGTGCAAACTTTGACGAATGTAGAAGAAGGCCAAGGAGAGGATTACGACCTTCATTGAGGCTTGCGTGAGGTGTGCGTTTCGGCCTAAACCAAACGCAGGGTTTATGGTCATTTACTCCATTGAGGCAATTTCTTCCACTGACGTCAGTGGATCTTTGGACGCGGCAGCAGGTAGAGGTCGCCAAGAAATTTCACTTTCACTTTCGTCTCTACCTCTGGCCACCAGCCGGACGACTTCTACATCCTCTGTACCTAGGCGTTTGTTTGCGAATACACTAATCCGTTCGGCTAATACTTCTTACGCTATCCGAGACAGATAAAGCCATAGCTTTCGTTGAGCTGGCGCAACAGTAGCAATAGCGATTGATGGGGAGGACGTACTGTTTGTTCCGAATAACAAAGGCGGTTGCTTATTCGGGATTGAACTAGCAACCGTACCAAACAGCCTTTGACTTTTGGTTAATCTCGGGTCGATACCAACGCGTTTGGATGATTTTGGAGTACACGAGCTAGAGTTGATCAACTTTGCGAAATTTGTACGGATCTCGGCTTTTAATTCATCCATGATTTCAGACTTCAATTTCATCATGGAATCGCTATTGGAGTTGAATGCTTGGTCCTGGCCAGCCTCATAAGCAGCACTTGTAGTATTGCGAAAGCGCATATCCGCATATCCTCGAGAACCAGAAAACTTGGTGATTTCTCATCACTGCGTCGAGCACATCCGACGCCACTCCACAGCAACGAGGACGAAAAATTGACTTACAAAATCCTTGACATTCGATTTGCATTTCTCCGATGTCACCAGCACATGAATGGTTTCGAAAAACTAGAGCGCTCAGGGATAAATACCCCACGTGGCCGGGCACGGCTGACGTATCGCAAAATCGATACAACTTAGTTACTTTCCCCTGATTTTAATCGCCTATATTGTAGTTCAGCTATTTCATATACAGGTGGCGCATCGAGCATGAGATTTAATCACCGTGGATGGATTTGGCAACACAACACAAACTTTGGCACAACCCGAGCAGGAGACAACAACTCATGAATAGATCATTTTGGTCTTGATAACTGGCCTTGGTATAAAAGAGCTCAGATTAAACAACAAACCGCGCGGCAAGTTTATACACAATTGATTGAAAATTGATATTTTTTAGAAACAAAATTTCACAATATAAACACTTGCTACACCAAAACATTGATCCTGTAAAGACGAACGATGCATTTAAAAGTTAAATAACACTGCATTCAACAACAAATCCAAATTAAGATGGGTAAAACACGAATTAGTGGCGATCCGAGAAGTGAACAAAACAAACGTGTCAGTTCTATTTAATTTTCCACCATGCACAACATGGTGGCAGGTATTAACATGAAACCGGAGCCCATTGTGTTGTGCACTACCTACGTACAAGGTAAGCAGTGCCGCGAACCGTTCAGTGGAACCAGACTGTGTGCAATCCGGGTGTTGGGAAAGATCCACTCGGACGTCTGTGGTCCTATTGATCTACAAACACCTTTTGTGGATATCTATCTGATGAGAAAGAAGTCTCAGGTATTTGAGAAGTTCCGTGAGCTCAAAACAATGGCTTCAGCGCCAACGGGCAAGGCTATTTCTAGACTGACCGTAGACCAAGGGAAGGGAGCACTGCTCCAACGAACAGAAGACGTGGTACAGATCGCAGGGCATTCAACCGGAGCCAACGATCGCTTATACTCCCTAGCAAAATGGCGTAGCAGAACGTTTCATCGGGACGCTCATTGAGAAGGTACATGCTATGCTCTATGTAGGATCCACAGGTATCAAAGATCGTGTGGTCCGAAGCCACCTACACTGGAATGTACCAGCTGAACCGAAGAACTACCACAAGTATTCTGTGTGAAACGACGCCATCTGAACTGTGGTTCGGTAAGAAGTCAAGCTTGGAGAAGGTTCGAGTATTCGGATGCAAGACGTTTGCGGAGATTCCAAGCCAACCAAGGAAGAAGCTCTGTTCAAAAGCGTGGAAGTGGTCTTGATAAGCTCACTATGCCCCAAATGGCCTCAGGCTCTGGAACCAAAAGCATTGCAAGATCATCGGGGCTCGAGATGTCAAGTTTAACGAAACATGTTTCTCGTATGGTTCAGAACCGAATGAAAAATCACCTGATCCCCTAGTCGTTGTATTCCCGGTTAAACATGAAAGGTAAGCTGAAGATATGCAAGCTAATGTGGCAGAACCTGGTGTCGATTTGCAAGACGAAGAAGATCAACTAGTCGTCGACGACGCAGCCTAACTCGACGAGCCTTACAACACAACGCTACCAGCGCTCCCTTCACATCCAGAACACTGCGAGTTCGGTGGACAAACGCATGTGAGGCGCAGCAAACGGGAGCACACGCTTCCCGGTAATTTATAGGGTTGCTTCGTCGGTTACGGATATCCCCTAAAACTGTGGTGAGCTAGCTGGACGTGAAGGATTGGTTACGTGCGATCCAAAGCTAACATGGTTCTCTGATGGAGAACAGCGGGTGGCAGCTGACAACGTGTCCAAATGGCGTGAAACCCCTAAATGGATCTTTAGACTGAAGGAGGACAAAAATGGCGAGCGAAAGCAAAGGGCGATCTTCAGAAGCTGGTACAAGATTTCAAGAAAATCTATGCACCGGCGGCAAGGGTGGCCACAATCCGAGCTGTACTGGCAGTCGGAGTCCATCGCATGTATTACTTTCATCAAATGGACGTAGGACGGCTTTCCTGCATGAACGTTTCGGATGAACTTCAAGCGAGACATCGTCAAGTCCAGTCGCTGTTTGGCCTCAAACAATCTCCAAGATGCTGGACCGTGCGTTTTAACGAATAGCTGCTGAAGATGGGCTATTGTGTTTACACGATGCTGGTTCCCAATTATGAACTTATCCTAATCCAGTACGTGGATAACCTTCTGATGACGGGACGGAATCTATCATCGATTGCGCAACTGAGGCATGACCTGGCTAAGCTGTCTAAGATTTCCGACTGTGCGCCATTTTCTAGGTATCAAAATCGACTACAACTCCGAAGCCGCTATAATGAAGCTAACGGATAATGCAAGTATGGCTGCAGTCCGGATAGAATTCTAATGAAGAAAGGCCTTGCATTGCAATCAAAGGGACCATACACTGACGAACCATACCGCAAACTATTGGGATCCCTGATGTACCTTATGCTGTGCGTTCGACCTGACGTATGTTGGTTCCGGTTGGATCTCTATGTCTTTTCCAGCAAAACACTTCGATTCAACATTGGCGAGCACTGAAGCACTTGGTCCGGTATATTCAAGAAACCAGAGGAATGACACTACTATTGCTACGAGATGAATTGGATTCAAAAATCCATCAGCGGCTACTTGTTCAAGATGTTTGGATGTTCCGTCTCCAGAAAGAAGCAGCAGACAGTAGTACCATCATCCTGCAGGCAGAATACGTAGCTCTGAGGATGAGGACGACTGAAGCAATTTGGCTAAAAGGACTTCTTATAGACCGGGCAGAAGCTAGCGCACCTGCACGGACCACCGGTTACCATCTACGAAGTCAACAGAGACTGCATATGCATGTCGAAGAATTTGGAAATGAAGTGCACCAAACATATCGACGTCAAACATCACTTCCTTCATAACCAAGGCTGCGTCAGGATCTCTCAAGATTGAACCCAACTAACCCTGAACTACTGTGAGGCAGTTCAGTTTGATGTAAAGGTACTGCGTGAGTCGGTATCGAGTATCGTCCGACCAATCGTATCCCCGGCGGTAATTGCAACTGAGTTGTGGATATATCCGGATATCGCGGCATTCACTAGGTTATGTTGACCTCGAACGAAAGCTTCGCGGGGAATGATGGTCGAGTAACCAATTTTTACAGATGGACGACCGCATGACAGCGGAGATGACTGGCCGAAAGCCGTTTGTTATAGTGGGCAATTTTGACACACGGGGTCCACTTATTAACCGTAGGAGCTAGATCCTGCTGGAGGCCCAGGTTAGCCGCAATGTAGACCTGGCCAACGTCGTTATTCGGAGTACCTACCACAGAAACGGAGCGAGTCGATCATTAGCTGGGCTGTCGAGCAACTGGAGGGTGGAGGATGGTTATGCCCATAGTGATCACTGAATCGCCCTCAATACTTCATTCACCCCTAGATGGGCATCACACTTCGACAATGAAGTATTCAAAGAGATGCTTGAGTGAGAACGAAACATGAGCGGACCCGTGCGTTGATCAACTAGTAGCGCTTCTATCACGCATGTGCGACGCAACCATGCCTAGGAAGGTCAAACCTAGAAATGGTGGCCTAGGTCGCCGGTATAATGGTGGGCAGAGTTGATCGCTGACCTCCACAGAGAGCATGGTCAAACGCCGACAGAACGGAGCGTCGAGGGGAGCTGGTCGTCGGAAAGGCCACAATATAGAGAGAGATAAAGGGCAGCAATAGAGCCTGCTTCAAAGGTTTCTGTCTGAAAGCCAATACGGATCCATACAGGGCCGCCTATAGGGTCATAATAGTCAACACCAAGGGAGCGGCAGCTCCTACGGAGCAAACATTGGGTGACTCGTGCCTTGACCCAAGTCCTCCCACCGCCATAGATTCCAGTATCCCAGAATATAATGCCGTCATGGCGGTGGACGGATAGTCGGCAGACACGCCGAACATCCCCAATCACATAGGTGATGACAACAGCGCCAGGACCACACAGTATTCTTAACCTTGCCATCCAGACGGCTATTTTGCTGGCTCCCGAAATGTTCATGATAGTAATAATGCAAAGATAGCTGGACGAGGGTGTCTTCCCAGATGCTTGGAAGCGACAAACTCCCGTATAACTGCCAAAGACAGGAAAACCACCAAGTGATCACTTGGCGTATATACCGATGTGCAAGTTGGATACGAATGGGTAAGGATGGTTGAGTGGATAATCCTCAATAGGCCGTCGAAGCACACAGAGGGTACAGCCGGCCTGTCAAACAACCAGTTTGACTTCCAGAAAAGTAAGTCAACGGTGGATGCCACCATGTCTGTTTTCAAGACAGCTGAGATAGCACTTCAGTTTAAGAGGCGGGGTCACCCGGCACTGGACACCCTTGACGTGAGAATCACATTCAATAGCACCGCCAGTTGCGAGGCTATTGCCAACTCGCTCCAACGCCTCCGGGTACCAGTACAAGATCCTGAGAAGCTACTCACAGTATCGTGTAGCGATTTACAACGTAGAAGAGGATCAGGAATGTGTCCAAATCACCGCAGGAGTTCCGTAAGGTTTTATCTTGGGCCCGGTGCTTTGGAACACAATGTACGGCGAAGTGATGACACTAATGTTCCCTAACGGGGTAAAGATTTACGGTTGCGCGGACGACATCACCCTTGAGAGGAGTTAACGGCCACTCGCTCTAGAGTAGAGGGACGGACATGCTCCAGGAAAGTGAAGCTAGCCCATCTTACAACAGATGTTATTGTGGTCAACAACAGGAAATTGGAGCAACAAGCTCAACTATCTCCTCAAAGTGGTCTATGAGCTACTTGAGGGTTATGATCGACGACAAGCTGTCATTTTTTCAGGAAGAAGGTCTCCACGGCTATATCGACATCATCCCGCATGATATCCAATAGCTCAACGGGGAAAGGGAGCAAGTAGAAGCTCCTGGTAGTGTGGCTTTGTCCATACTCAGATATGGCGGGCCGTCGTGGATCAACGTGATAGGTACTAAGAGCTACCTAGGTTTTCTGAATAGTAGGCACATGCTGATGTGTCGGAGAGCGGCCAGCGTGTAAAGCGGAGATGACGCCCTTGGTATCACCGTAAAAGAGGACCACTAGAGTTGCATCGACAAATTCCGGAGCTATCCAGATGGGTTGGTAAGCGACACGGTGAAGTTAGCTTCCATTTCACGCAGCTACAGTCAGGCCATGGTTGCTTTAGACAGTGCCTGTGGAAGTAAGGGCTCACCGAGTTCTCCGCGTTGACGCGGAAGCGCGGACGTAGTGAAGTCCACAAAGCATGTGTTCTTTTCATGTCCTTGCTTATATGGCGCGAGAAGCAGCATGATCTCCGTGAACTGTCGGGGCGCAACTCCGAATAGTCTTGTAGAGGATATGCCAGGTGGTGTGGAAGTTCTACCCCTCCCCGCGGTGCACCCTGGAAACGTTAAGCTCCGCTTAACGTATAAACGACCTACAACAGGGGAAGCGCCATACGGCGCGGGATCCAGCAGACATCCGTAAGCGGTCGTGACATGGGGAACAGGGACGTTCCAACCCCGGTCCTGGTTCTAGCTTCCTCGATCGGAGGATCCTAAGTTGCACACTACGGTAATAATTAGTTGTAGTAACTTGATTATGACTTAGCAAGTCATATTTATGTTATCTCAACCGAATGGCAACAAGTGTGCTACTAGGGAAGGACCATATGACGCGAGATTCAGCAGGTACCGTAAGTGGGCGGGCAGGTAGATTTCGGACGATCTGGCACGGACGTTCCGAACCCTGCTTGGATCCAGGAGCATCTCGATCGAATCAGCGGCAGGTCGGTGGAACTAACTACTAAAGACCTAGTAGTTAGACATAGTGGGTGCGTAATGCACACTAGCCTCCTGTCTGAAGTATTACCGAGAGATGGTTCCAAGGAGGACCGGGGCTCGAGGCAAGGGTGGGTTTTAGTGGGTCGAGGAGTTGGTGCCCTCGTCTCCACACTCTGAGTTCTTCTTCTGAGGAGTCTATTAGCAGATTTTCCATCCCGTCTAAAAAAATGTACAGCCGTCTCCCAGATCGTCCTAGAGCTCCAAAACAGATGGCACAATGACCAGCGATAGGTCAGAAGGTCCTAGCTTACTGCTAAAGCCCTTCGTAGTTAGACCTAGCGGATACTCAGAGCACAATAGCCACTACCCGGAGAAATACCGAAAAGTAGTATCACGGGGCTAGAGGCTAGAGGCACGGGAGGATTTTAATTGGGTCGATAGGCTTTGTACTCAACCCCAAACCCTGAATTCTGCCCGTAAAAACAAATCTAGGAATTTTGCAATCCCCTTTAGCCTGGAAACAAGCAGTTTTGACCCAACTTAGTTTACCGACAAAAGCTTACATGTAGTAAGCAACCGAACAACCCGGTAATTATTATAAACCCATCGGAGAAACTTCATCCGCCTTATCACTTCCAGCTATACAAACAAATCGCCATCAAATCATCGAAACCAGCAGCAGCGGCAGTCCAAGTCATTCCCGGCTGACTTCCTACCTCAACGATGTTTCGTCATTTTCGTTTTGTTATTGTTGACTCGAAGCCACCGCGCGCCGCCGTTTCGGAGAGCTCAGCGCCCGGAGAAGGCCGCACACATTCGGTGCACGCAGCAGCATATTTTTCCCTCCAGTTCGCTCGAATATGTACACACAATGTTTTCCCTCCATCATCACCCGGCGGAGTCCGTGGAGCAGGACTGAGGTACACGTGCACGGGGTGGCAGGCGACGCGACGGAAGGCGAAGCATAGTAGTAAACACACAGCATAAGCTCCCATTGCCTATTGCCTTTTAAAAGTTCAACTCCAGCTGGAAATGGTAATCGCCCGGCTCTCCGACTCTTTCTCTCTGGCGGCTCTTTCCCTTTCCGCATACAGTTGGAGAGGAGCATTTCTGTCGCTGTGTGCGTGTCGAGTGGCAATGCATCGGCGTAGGCCTACTACTGTTGATGTTTACGTTTTCGTATCTTTTCTAACGCGAAAAAAAGCGGCCATCGAGCATCGCGGGGGGAGCATGTTCCAAAATGGGTTCAGCAAGGAAAGGCGGTGGGGGTGGGGGAAAAGATGGAGGTTATGTTTTCATTTTTTGCCTTCTTTGTTTCCTCAATATGTGCCCCTACTGCCAAAGCTGAGCCGATATGAGCTCACAGACGGCGCGCGGGCGGATGGATGGCATCGAGAAAAGAGGTTTGTTTTGTTGGTTTTTTGGCTCGATCATTTTCACACCAGTTGTAACAAAGTCAGCGCGCAGAGGAGCAGATCTGTCATTGAGTGGCCCCGTGTGTTGGTATGCGTCATGAAAAGCGATCGGGGAGGCCATTTGTTGTTGCTCTCACTTTTGCGTGCCGCGGTCGATGGTGTTAAAAACCGATTTTTTTTACGCAAAGCACTTCACCGAACCTGCTGAATACATGCATAAACATAGAGAGATACCGATTGTGCAGCTCTTTTTGCCTCCACAGTGAACCACCTTCGGCTGAGAAGTTCCTGCTAGAGCCACTTGTTTGTTTTAATAATGTAGTGAGTGGTCGGTTTTTGCTGGAATTTATGTCACCTCCATCTGATAATATTAATATTGAAGCATACGAGTAGGAACCATATGCGGCGGCCGCGCTACTCGTCGTTGGCCTTCGGCGGCCGAAATTCAAGTTTGGCGCTTAGGTTGTTTCGAAATATTCGAGTTTTTGACACCGCGGGCGAAAACCGGGTTTGGCGGTGAAGGGAGTCGGCGAGCGGCAGGTCAGATAAATTTGGTTATGTTGTTTCGACTGTGTCGAGGACAGGGCAATCGGATTAAAGCCGCCCGATGGGGAGCGTACTGGTAAATGAATTCAGTGTTTTCCTACTTTTAAGAAAACGGGGAAACTAGTTCTAAATTAGGCAACGAAGGCCGTAAATCGGCATTAAAATAGTTTTTGGGACGTCATTAACTTTATAGCCCTAGATTGTAAATGCATATGACAAAGTAGGTGCTGCTTTTCGACAGAAATAAGCGTAGAAATGGGCGATGGGCATTCGAATTTGCTTTGAACGTTTTCGCTGGCATTTTTTAATGAAGTTTTTTTTTGAAGAAGCATACAGGTTGTGAACCTAAGTAAAGGTTGTCCTCGTTAAAATTGCACCAAATTCAAATAGCATAACTAGGCAAAATTTAGATTAACATTTTTGTAACTTTGGGTAGTTCGAATTCAGAATGTCCTGTTCACCCCTTTTTGTGAACACTACAATTTTCCGTGTCATCAAATATCACAGAGATTGACCACCAATAGGATGAAAAGGAATTGGACAAAATCATCCACGCAGGAGCGTTAAAGATGAAACTCTGTATCTTTATGTCCACATGAATTCAGGGTCGATGTTCCCTTTGGAACGAAGTTCCTTTTCCTTGCTGCGTCTACGATAGAACACACTGATTGCTGGGAACACAAGCATACGAAACTCGTGTCCACAGGAGTGTAATGAACAGAAGCAATGTTACTTACAACGGCCTATCGTCATCAAAAACTTAAAAGCATTTGGGGAAAACCAAAATTTCGACCAACGCAAAGTAAGACAGGCCTGTGTTGGGGATGTTCGGGTGCAACAAAATCGATCCCGTGCTGACAACTGCATGTAAGTACATGTTTATCGATAGTGTAAATAAGCTAGTGTAATAAGCTTACAATTCAGTGGGCCTTCCACGTGTGGACACGTATGGATTTCTGAACCTCGTCTTTTTCGTAAGCCTTGCTTTCATTTCAGGATCAACGGACGGACCTCGGACTGGACTCCAACTCGAGCGGATTTCTACGGACTGCTACTCACAGGGTGGCCACAGACTCGGGAAAATCGGGAAATGCGGGAAAAATGCGGAATCCAAAATCATCGGGAAATATGCGGGAAAAAGTCAGGAATTTCAAAATCCATCGGGATTTTTTGTCTTATAGGAGGAACCATACTCACACCTTTTTCGAACGATTCGAGTAGCGTTGTTGTCATCCACTCGGTCCAACGATCTCATTAACGGAATGAAGCAGTGTTTGACATTGGCATATGAATCATTTTATGCTGGCTTTAATCAGCCTGTTAAAAAACATACCATTTAGAAAATCTGGCAACATGGCTGTGAAATTCGCTATTGTGAGCAAACATTTGAATCGGCGTTTTTTAGCGAATAAAAGCTCAATTTGAAAAATGAAGACCACAATTGGCTAGCAGAAGCTTTCTTTTACTCGATTATGGTCTAAGTTTTAGATATTAAGCTTTTAATCGTGAGAAATCGTCAAGTCATATGTTTGTTTACAAATGCAGATTCTCTTATTTCGCAAATTTCTCCGCAAATATAAAATGTCGACCAATTGATGCAATATCAATCAAAAAAAAAATGCAATATCTATCAAAAAAAAAAAAAGTGTTACAGGTAATAGAAAGGGTTATCCCTGGGATACGCTCGACAAGCGGTACGGGTGATCAAAAATGTTGAATATCGAACGCCTTCGATACGAAGTGCACCATCGTCGGGGATTTCCTGAAAAAATAATATTAATAGAAACAATAGCATCGATAATGAACATTGCTTGTTAACAGTCAATGTACAACTGAAAAAAATCAAGACTTAATTGACAGTTAAAAACAAGTAACGGGCGAAGCAATGGTTGAAGTTGTATGTGATCAGAAAAATACTTAATATATAGCATGAAATGGGAAGTAATAGGAAACACATTAAACACAGAAATGCATGGCATGAGAGTTAAAATGATTGGACCTACAAAAATCCTAAACTTTTGAGAATGCTCCAAAAACCTTACAAGTTTCTTGAATTTCTGGGACATTTTCTGAAATTCTGGAAAGTTTTCCGATCTTTGGAGACGCCCTCTGAAATTCTTGAAAAATCCCAGAACTTCGGAATATCTATGACGATTGGGTGGACATATAATGAACTTCTCGGAGCTTTAAGAAACTAATTGGAAGTTTCAAGATAATCTTGAAGTGAAAAGAGAAGAGGTGGATCTTAAGAGAAGTTCATTGAATTGCCGAATATTCTGATCATTTCTGGAAATTTCCAAAAACTTTGCTGATCTCCATGGATAACAACCATAGGAACAACTTTCTGGAAATTACCGGAACTTTAAGAAGCAAGTTTAGTTTCCTAGAAGTTGTTTGGACTTCCTGTCGGTACGTCTTTCATGATAAATAGTAGAATATCACAAATATTATAATAATTAACGTTTGTCGATTTGCAAAACTTTTGTACATAATTTTAATGGAATTACTGTTTAGGAAATGTTTAGAATCTCCAAGACAGTGATAAGGCAGAACTGATTAAATATTAAAAACGTAGATGATTTTATGAGTCTCGTTTAAGTCCGCTTAAAACAATTATCGGAGGGTAAGAAGTTTAAGTTCTTTTTAAAACTTAAGTATTGAAAAGTTTTTCGAGCTTCTGAGAAGATCCCTGATCATCTAGAAAGCTGCCAAAACTAATGTCAAATCCTTGGAATGTTTCCTAAACTTTTGAGAACGCTTTAAAAACCTTAAAAGTTTCCTGAATTTCTGGGACGTTTTTGAAATTTTGGAATGTTCTTCGATCTTTGGGGAAGTTTTCTGAAATTCTTGGAAAATCCCAGGACTTATGAGAAATTTCCTCAATTTCTTTGAAGGACCCTGAGCATCTGGGAAATTATTTGAGCTTTTAGAAAGTACGCTGATCTTCTGGGAAGTTGTCTGAACGTCTGAGATTATCTTTGAGCTTCAGGAAAATGTCCTGATCTTTGAGGAAGCTCCTTGATTTTGTGAAGTTTTCACAAAAGATCTGAAAAGTTTTCTGAATTTCTGGGAAGTACCTGAACTTCAAGAAGTTACTTGAACTACTACAATTCCTACTACTTTGAGATGTTACCTATACTTCTGGAAAGTTTCATGAACTTCTAGGAACATCCGCAATTTTTTGAAAAGCTTTAATAACTTTCGGAAGGTTCTCTAAGCTTACGTGATGTTCTCTGAACTTTTGGGAAGTACCATGAAATTCTGGGAAGTTTGCTGAGTATTCTGATTGATTAAATAGTCTTTATTTTAGAGACTTTCAGCCGTTTGCTGAATATTCTGGGCAATTCCCTGAACATCTCAAAAATACCCAAAAAAAAAACAAACCTGAGACGTTCCTTGAATTTCTTAATAGCTGCCTGAACTGCTAGGAAGAACCTTAAACTTCTGCAAAGTTCCTTGATTTTCTGTGAAGTTTCCTGAATTTCCTTGAATTTCTAAATAGCTGCCTGAATTGCTAGGAAGAACCTTAAACTTCTGCAAAGTTCCTTGATTTTCTGTGAAGTTTCCTGAATAATCCTTGAGTTTCTGTGAAATTCTTGGATTTTCTGGAAAATTGTCTGAACTTTCGGGAAGAGCCCATAACTTTTGGGAAATTCTCTGATTATAAAGACTAATTCAGCGCTGCATTTGCTCAAAAATTGAAAGAACTGATTAGTCATTCCAAGAAGGAGCTGCACAATTTGACAATATGTGTTGAAAATGTGCTTATGCTGTCGCATGCTAATATAACGATGAAGCGAGGATTTAAATATAAAGTGTCTGGTTGAGAACCAAACTGAAAAGAGTTTGGTAACTAAGAGAATTGTCTACAAACTCTCAACGTCGTTAAATCAAGAAATACTTGATATAACATTCACGCAACGCACGTGCATCATTTTGTTCTCTGAAACCTAGAATTACTATTATCTTATAATGTTTATGCTTTAAGAAACTTGAAAGATCAATGATTTACATAGAGCGATTTTTGTTCTCGTTTGCAAAACGAAAGACCAAAGAAGGTTACGCAATACGCAAGAAGCGCGATTTGCGGCTGTTACCCATCATTTTTCCAAAATGAAACAAGTCAGAATTTCAGGTTGAACTATTTCCTAGAAAACCAACTAAACTAAATTAATCTTAATGTTCCCAGTCGGGAAAATTAGGCGAAAATGCGGGAAAAATTCGGGAAAAATGCGGGAATTTTAAAATTTAGATTATGTGGCCACCCTGTACTCAAGATCGGCGTGATAATATCACCACCCCGATATCCGCCAATCCGTACAACTGTACTGTATTGGACCGAACTATATTCACAGTAACACTGTTTTTCGAGGAACTTTAATTTTAATGCACTGTTTCACTGCACGTCTGTACGTGTTTCGCTTTAAGTTGCCAGTGACGAAATCAAAATGACATCTGTCACTGCATTTTGCAGCGACGCTTTGACACCTGATGCCCTCGCATCATAAAGGTCGGCGGACGCGGTTGCCAGTTTGCCGGTGTTTGCCCCAATAGCCTGTTTGCTCGTTTCCTAGCACGGGAGAAAAAACAACGCCAACGAAACCTTATCTTCTCAATGACGAGCTTTTGAATGAATAATAGCTACAACCTTCGTACATTTTACCATTTTTGGGCTTTATTTGCCCATTATAGGGCCCTAAAAGACATCACACTATGATAGGGAGTACTTGCTCATATTGGGATCCTGCTCGAGCAGGTGCTGAATGACTGGCTGCTGTATCAGTGGCTGGGTTGATGGTGCTGGCTGGCGTATTTGTAGTTCCTTCTACTGACTGGTTGACTTTGAGATTGCCACTCAAACGGCTCGGAAAGGCCAATGTCGGTTAGACGATCCCACCAATGGTGTAGGCAGGATATGGGTACTGATGATGGCGAACGATTGATAGATGTCTGGCCGGAATGGTGAATTTGATAGCCTACTTCACCGACTCGTGCGTAGTCTTGCTGCAAAACAATCAACCAACGGATGAAGGTTATGACTGGAATTTCCGGGACAAGACTGAAAGATATGAATAGAAAGTGTTGAAAGTTCCGTCAGTGTACGGCAAGTTGGAAAATCGAACAGATGTGTTGAAAATTTGAGGAGAAGACTTGGTCTAGTGGTACTCGAACCATGGACGTCATCTTTTGCCTAACATCCCAGCATACATTAAACATCCCAGTAGGTCGCCTAACATCCCAGTAGGTCGAGGCTCGGACAAGTCCGGCGATATATTGTGTCGCCCCGAGCGAAAGAATCCCAAGTTGCACACTACGATCATAGTTAGTTTTGGTAACTTGATTATGACTTAGCAAGTCATATTTATGCTATCTCAACTAAATGGCAGCAACTGTGGTACTATGGAGGTCTATGTAACACGAAAATATACTGTAAATCAGGATGAAATAACCCATGTAAGTCACTAAGTTGTATGGTTGACTATAAAAGCTCCACTCGATTCTCCAGGAGATCCTGAGTCAAACAATGGCATTTATAAATAACTAAAACATATGGGGGGAATCTGGAGTCAAATCGTGTCCCGACGCGGTTAAGTGTTGAGTATAAGTATCGTAGACTAACCTTATTTTTTGATCTTGACTCACTCCGAGCAAAACAAAACTTCAGAAAAATTCAAAATAATACGTGGAATCGAAGTAAAATCGACTAAGGTCTGTATCCATATTAATCCGGACACCTTAAAACCATTGTAACTTTTGAAATATTGCACGTAGGAATGAAAAATTTCACTGTGGTATAGCTGAGAGTCTATGATGGAAAAAGACTATGATTGATGTTTGCATTTTATGTTTAGTATTCAAGACGGCGATTATTTTACGGGCGTACGGCAAATCCTGACTTGTTAATACGGGACCTTGCAAAAACATTGAATTTGCCTAAATCCACTGTTCACGATGTGCTCAAATAATTTTCGTAACGTTTGACGGTGGAGAGGAAACCGAGAAAAGACAAAAATATTGGACGCGCTGATCCTGTCATGGACCGAAAGGTGAAAAGGATATTAACGAAAACCTCAAATCTCTCCATTCGAACGATGGCTCGTAAAATAGGGATGTCGCCTGGTTTTGTCAAAAAATCAAAACAACGTTTGGGACTTAAGTCGTATGAAGTAAAAACAGTTCCAAATCGCAACGACAAACAGAATTTGGCAGCAAAATCACGGGCTCGACGTTTGTACTGCGAATATTTGACGAAGTTTTCATGCGTTATTATGGACGATGAAACTTATGTCCTGGAGGATTTCAAGCAGCTCACAGGGCTGGCTTTTCATTCTGCTATGGCCAGAAATGCCACAGCTGAGCATTTCAAAACGAAATTTCCCAAAAAATACCTTGTGTGGCAAGCAATTTGCACGTGTGGCAAAAAGAGTAAATCTGTCGTCCCTACAGGCACAATCAACAAGGAGATCTATCAGAAAGAGTGTCTGCAGAAGCGATTGCTACCCTTCATCAAAAGTCACAAAGAAAACCCTTTTGTTCTGGCCCAATTTGGCATCATGCCACTATGCTAAAACTGTGATAGAGTGGTACCAAGCAAATCAAGTGAACATTATACCAAAAACCTCGAACCCGCCAAATTGCCCAAAGCTACGACCAATCGAGAGATATTGGGCTCTGATGAAGCGGAAGCTTTCTGAAAAGAAGTAAGGAATCAAAGACATCAAATACTTCCAGCAAATTTGGACAAAGACGGCTTCTACTATTTCTGAAGAGTCTGTACAAACCCTAATGGACGGAGTTAAGCGCAAAGTTCGAAAATTTTATGCAAATAACGCATAACTATGTTTTGTCTTCCCGAGTTGTTAAAACACATCCCATGAATCTGAAATAAACAACTACGACGGAAATATAATGCGAAATTTATGTTTTATTCATGTTTTGAAGTGTCCGGATTATTGCGGATACAGACCTTAAGTCGTCTTAAATGCAACATAAATGCCTTTTTTGGCCCAATATATGGCTGCTTTACTGCAATGCTATGATTATGCTTCATTAATGCTATTTTGCATTCTAAATGCTCATTACAGGCTACAAGCAGTTAAATAGCATTTGAAATTCAACTTTACAACAGATAGCACTTAAGAAGCTGATATAATGCTGATATAAAGCTTGTAGCATCTGAAATGCAGATTTGAGGTTGATTTACTGCATACGCTAATGCTTATTGGTTACCTGGGATGTATCACTAATAGCTGCTCGTTTTTCCTATGGTTTGTTTTTTGGGACTTTATGTTTTTGATCCTTGTCACGAGGATACAAAGTTTTCTCCGACTCAGTTCAAAATTCAATCTTTCATTATTGTATTTATGGTACGCCAACAGTAAGTGGTGGATGGTTAAAGGGACACAACAGTTGGTGCAATCTGGGAGGAGGGGGGGTCAACTTTATCAAATAGATAGCTATAGGTTTTCAATGCGTGGTTGATGCCAGTACCTCAGTCAGCTGAACCCAGATATGCTTCAAGGATGAGGAATTCATTGCCTGTAGACAGCTTGCCAAATCAGTGAAGATAACGAAGTGACAATCAATCGGGGGTGAAATGAGGGGACATGCTTTCGGCAAAGCTTCTGCACTAAAAATGGAGCAGTGTGATGGCAGGAAAGAGCTTATAACGGGGATTGTGGAGTCTATTGCGATGCCATAACCGATTTTATCGTGGGCAATAGACCCGTCTGTATATATGAGGTGGTTCTTAGGGTATTTATCGTGGACAAGTTTGTTGAAGTGAGCCTGTATTATGGATGGGGGATCGCCGGCTGGACAAGTGAGAGGTCATTGCTAGGGGGGTGTATGTACCAGGTTCTTGTTTTGGATTGAAGGAAGGTCGTGGGAATAAAAAAAGGTGGCTCTTTTAACTAGAGGGACTTGATCTCGACCGTTCAGACTGAGCCGACGAATAGTTCTAGTCACCATGCAGGTCGCAAGGTGAAGTTCGAACGGCAGTTGACCAGTTTCAGCTATGATAGCAGAGATGGGGCTGGTGATGAAAACTTCTGAAGCGTAGCGAAAAGCTGTGTTGTACCAATGACATTCATGTAAGCCCATCAGGCAGTTTACTTGTGTTGGAAGCAAAAATATAGTATACATTGCTGGGCAAGCGAACGCCAACGTCAAACTACCATAACACTCCACACTGTGAAGTGATAGTTTGACTTCACCACAAACAGGCACAGCTGTGTAAAAAGATAAACATTGAGAGAAAACACGAATAACACTATACATTTCCACATCTTACGAATACCGTTTGTCCTGGTGGCCCAGTCCTTGTATAAACGTCATTGATGTCGCCCTTGCCAGTCCTTGTATAAACGTCATTGACCGATCATCACCTCTGCTAAATAGGCCAACGCCATAAAACATTTGGGGTAGAAGCCAGCTATTAATTTCGCAAATTATGGCTCTAAGTACAAATGATATTCTAGACCCAATTGTTTTAAGCAGTTGTAAACGCTTTTTGGTAGTTTTAAGGACAGCTTCGACGTGGTGACTAAAGCTGGGTATCTGGTCGAGATAAATAATCTTGGGATATTCTATGCAAATAACTGTAACATTTTGTATCCCATAAAACTACTGTTACAATTGAAGACCATAAGTTTTGAGTGCCCTGAAACTAACAAGGTTATCCTATGATGTATTTGGTCGATTCAGAATATTCAAAGAAAATGTTTGACTATTTATTGTAGCTAAGTGTAGCTCATCAGGCTACTGTATATCTAAGGTTCAGATCAGCTTCTATGAACTTGAACATCCCAAGACAATCCTGGTAAGGACTGATGACCTTACAAAAGATTATTCCATAGGTTATAAAACTTATGTAACGACTGTAGATCCTAACTTTTGAGCTAGTTTTGATGACCTAGAACATCCCAAGATATTTCAGTATAAATGTTTACCTTCCAGAATACTCACTTAATTTGGTCATATACATGTTGTTACTTTATTTGCTTTAAATTGTATCTTTATGGACAAAACAAAGTAACATGTAGATTTTAAGTTTTGAATTCCAGAATAGTTTGGATAACCTAGAACATCCAAAGATTATCTCATAATGTCTGTTGTTCTTCGAAGATACTCAAGGAATATGTTTCAATGCACCGCGTAGCTTTGCTTAGCCCAGAAAGCTTTTGTTACAACTTTAGGTCCTTTGTTCTGTTGTCATGGATAGCTTGTATGACTTAGAACATATCATATTGCTTTATGTATAATATTTTTTGACCTATAAGAATGTTAATTGAATATGCTTTTGTAACTTTGTATTGCCTTAAAATACTGTTACAACTACATCTTAAGTTCTGAACGCCGGGACAGTTCGGATGACCCAGACCAGGACAGTTGGGATTACCTAGAAAATCACAAAGTTATAAAATAGTGACGGCTGTCCTTCGAAAAGATTCAATGAAAATGTTTGAATGCATATAGTCACGTTATATACTGTAATAACTGTAAATCTTATGTTTTGAACTTAAGGACAGATCTTGGATGATCTGTTATATCCCAAGATTGGCGCATTTTATCTATAGTCACGTTATATAGCTCAAAAAAGTACTATGATAACTGTAGACCTTATGTTTTGAACTCAAGGATAGTTTGGATGACCAAGATCATCTCAGTTTATCTCATTTTTTATACTTTACTTTTAATGTGGTTAAATACGTAGCGTTTTTTTAGCCCAAAAAGCTATAGTTAATACTGTACATCTTAAGTTCTGATTTCAAGGACAGTTTACACACCACAACATTATTTCATAATGACTGCCAACCTTACAAAAGGTTCACGAAATATCTTTGAATACATATCGTTATCTGATATATCCCTAAAAGCTACTGGTTTAACTGTAGATATGATGTTCTGAACTCAAGTACATTTTGAATAACCTAGAATACTCCAGAAAAAAGACTAACGTTTATAAACGTGAATTCAATAATAAAGGTTATACGGAATCAAATTGCACCACTTTTAAATGGCTGTAACTTTTCACCCGTTGGGTTTTCTATTGAAATTTTAGGTGGAATTAGTTCAATGTGTATTTGTTTGCGCTGTGTAAGTTTCACTAGCAGATGTACAATTGTTGCGAAGATGGAGTCGGAAGAACAGCAGTGGCGCATCGTGCCATCTGCAGGAAGCTGAGAATGGTACATTATACGGTGTCTCGTGTTTTTGATCGGTACCACGAACGCTTGACCATCGATCGGAAAGAAAAATGTGGCAAAAATGTATCTCCGTATAGTGTTAAGGATAACAAGCGAGTAGTTCAATCTTTCAAGAGGAATCCCAACAGTTCAGTTCGAGATGTGGCGAAGAAACTGAATCTAACCAAAAGTTTCGTGCAAGATTCAAAGAAACGAAAAGGACTACACACGTACAAAGTTCAAAAGGCGCTTATCGCGATGAAAAACATAATACGGTAGGTAAAACACGTGCACGGAAGCTCTACACCCAGATGTTGACGAAACCACATTGCCTTGTTATGGATGATGAGACGTATGTAAAAGCAGACTTCCGGCAGCTTCCGGGGCTCCAGTTTTTCACTGTTCATCATAATTTCGATGTCCCTGAGGATATTAGAAAGCAGAAAATGTCAAAGCTTGCCGAAAAATATATGATTTGGCAAGCAATTTGCTCGTGTGGCAAGCGGAGCACTCCATTCGTGACAACTGGAACGGTCAATGGGCAGGTGTACCTAAAGGAATGCCTCCAAAAGCGTCTACTTACTCTTCTGAGGTCACACGATGGTTCTACGAATTTCTGGTCGGATTTTGCCTCGCACCATTACTCGAATGAGGTTTTGGAATAGTACAAGGCTAAGGAGGTACATTTCGTGCCGAAGCATCACAACCCCTCGAACGCATCGGAACTGCGGCCAACTAAAAAGTACTGGGCCATCATGAAGCAGGTATTTCGGAAGCATCCTAGGGAAGTGAAAACGGAGGAAGATATGAAGAAAAAATGGATAGCCACGCAAAAAAAAATTGGTCGAAATGTTGTACAGGACCTTATGAGTAGTGTAAAGAAGAAGGTTCGTGCATTTGGATATGGAATTGAAATTGAACCAAACATGGGAAAATATTCATAACATGTTTTATTTTACTCCCTTAAAATTTGAAGATGATTGGTTGAACGGGCCAATTTATTCCGAATATGTGTGTGTGTCACAATTTGATTCCGAAAACCCTTTACGTATGCATATGTACCATATTCTACAACAACGCTTTACACTTTTAATAAGGCAATTATTTTTTCTTCCTGAACTAAGGCCTTCAACGCCCATATACTTTGCAGACAGAAGTATTAATGTGAAAAAAATAAGCCCCAAGGCAGTGTACACTTTTATTCAGTCTGTGATTTTATACAGCCATTTTCCTTTTGTATTCATATTTGACTTCTTAGGCCCGAAGAAGATAATATACTTTTTAAGCAAAGCTTAACATATATATGATTTTTTCAATAGTTTGTGGCTTGAAATCAACAATATTCTCTATTGAATTTGATGCGTAGAAATATTTCCGATCAATTGGATCGATTCCGATCCGACGACTGAGATATTAACCGTCAAAGCCTGACCACTTGTCGACCGTCACGAAGCGATTTTTCAAAGTGTACCCCAGTATAGAAAGCAAAGATGTAGTCAAAAGTTGTACAAAATCTCATAAAGGGTCTTCATAGGAAAGTAAGGGCACTTGGATTTGGAGCACAAGTTAAAAAGTGAGCATTGAAAAACTTAGCAAAGTTGTTTTATTTGATACTCCAAAAATTTCAAAACTTTCAATCAATTGTCTAGAAACGGATTTTTGGAAAATCGCTATGTGTGTTGCAATTTTAACGTAGACAGTCTCTATGCAACGTCTAATTTGAAAGATGTTTCGTGTGCTATTTGGGATTGCGCATCTAGGATTTGAATCATTCCTCAAACGGAAGAGAATTTCAAACACTGGCTCTGTTGGTGTTTGATTAAAACAAATACAATGGACATACTATTCTCGAAGAGAATAATGCTTGAAATGTGCATAAAAAAACATTCTAACTAAAACCAGCGTCGCTCATTTCCACCCGCCCCAAAGCCAGATAAGACGCCACCGATATCAACCGCAAACTCCTTCGAATAGTTACAATAATCCTACCCGCTATTACGAGGGACACAAGTCCGTCCATTCCCCTTTTGCATTGATTTTTTTTTTTGCCACAGTTTGCCAAAGATAAGTACCCACTCATTTGTCGGTTCTAAACCTAAAACGTCACCATCATCGTCGAGATTTGTTTTTGTTTACGAACAGAGTAGGCTTGTACTGCGAAGCAACAAACTGCAATTGCGACGCAATACACGGCGGAAGATTTCGTTCAGGAAGTGATGCCAAGCCTCTCATCGTCATCGTCGTGCGGCACCGGAGGTCAAACCACCTATCTATCTCTCTCAGCCGAAATCAAATTTAGATGGAGGAAAAAAAATACAAAACAGCCAAAATTACTACAACAATCTATGCTACAACAAACCCATTCTACGGGGGTATTTTTCCGCCACCTTTGTTCGACGCGATTGATACTGTTCATATTTACACATCTACATGTAAAATGCATGCATGCACGATACGAATCAACAGCTCCGTCAAATGTCCGGCACGCGCAATCATCATGAAACACGATCGTCATCATCGTCATTCGCCCCGCTGCTGCTGGTGTTGTTGCTCCGTGCCTAGGTCGCCACTATTTTCAACACTGTGTTTGTTTACTATACACATTCGCAGCCCCTCGCCTTCTTCTCCAACGTCGTCACAGTCTTGATCGTGTGGCCCACTGCTATGCTGTTGCTTGCTGTAAGCAGGGCTGCCACATGCACAGATTTATCTAGATTGGCAGATTTTTCAATTTTTTCATATCTGTATGTTAGGATTACAGAATTTTGAGAAAAACCAAGATTTTAAGATTTTTGGCATTACCAAAGTTTTTTTTATCTGAAAATCCTTCAAGGATCCTACGCGATGACATTTTTCCTGTAGAAATCTTTTTTATTTTATGAGATAATTTGTTAAGAAAATTTTATCGAAGTTTTCAGACATTTCTTGAAATATTCCTTCTGGTGTTTCTATAGGTATTCTTCAGGGGTT